>MPUH01000938.1:0-28858 GCA_001970955.1 Stentor coeruleus | reverse complement strand
CCTATTTTCATTTCAGAAAATAGAAAAAAGCGGGAAAGTTTTTTTGCAGATATTCCTATGTTTATGAAAATTCCATGATATTGTAAATAATTCTAATATTTATCTTTTTTTCTAAACATAATACAAAAATCTAATACAAAAATCTTTATATAAATATTATAAGAAATTTCTCTCATTATCTATTAAGAATCATCAGCACCTATCTGGGTTTCTAATTCTGATATTCTTCTCTGCAAAGCTAATAACTGTTGTTGTAAAGAAGTTTTTTCTCCTTTAAGCTGGGTAATTTGTTGTTGAAGTCTTGAGTTCTCAGCTTTTTGATGGGCAAAGTGTCCCTTCATTTCATCTTCAACACGGGCGATTTCATTCATAAGACTTTTACGCACATCGTTAATTTTCATGTTAAGAACATTTTCAAGAGTATCTTTTTCTGATCTTAAGATTTGAACTTCTTTTTTGTGGAAATTCATTTCTTCAGTTATTGACCTAACAAGCTCTTCTAGGTTAAGAAGCTTGCCTTTAAGTGATGCTGAACCAGTGTTACCTAATGACCCAATTGACCCTTGAGTATTAATAAATTGGGTTTTAGGGGCTATGCTGTCTTCAAGGCCAGTTCCAGGTCGCATAGAGGCATTATTGCTTCTCATTTTTAAAAATTTATAAGTAGGGAGAATAGTTTGTTAGAAATGTATAAGATATGTACAGGTTTGTTTTAAGGTATTATTGGGAAGGGTTTGTGTGGATGAGGATAGTTTTAATATTGAGGATTTTTGAAGGAATTAGAGTTTTGTGATTAGATTGAAGGATGGAATTTTATTTTTAGTATTGGGGTGGGCTAGAGTTTTTATGAATAGTTTCAATTGGTAATAAGAATGCTTTGGGGATAGGATTGAAGATAGAGAAAAAATAGTTTTTATGTCTGCAGAAGCTTTGATTATTTTTTTTAGATTTTTTTACAATAAGACTTTGTTTTTTTCTTTAAAAAGAGCACCCATCTAAAACTAAACTACCTAAGTAGCTAGTATTTTATCATTCTAATAAAATACTCTAAACTTAATCATAATNTACCTAAGTAGCTAGTATTTTATCATTCTAATAAAATACTCTAAACTTAATCATAATTCTTTGTTATTCTATTCAAATCCTCCTTCTACACTGTCAAGTACCTTTGTAATAACCTCATAAAATTTTCTAACTTCTCCTTGGTCTTGATGCCTAACCACCCAAAAATATGATTGATCCTCATTGGTAAACTGACAAAGCACAGCAGGGCCTCCAAATTCTTCCACACTATTCGACAAAGATACAACTCCAATGCTTTCTAAGCTTTCTTCCCAAACTCCATTCTCACTAGTAAAATTAACCCTTTGATTTGTAAGAATCAATCTTCCCTTGCCAAAACTATGAATTTTCCTCTCATTATCTCTTATTCCAATCTCAGCAAAATCACATAGATAGGCTTCCTTTTCTCCAATAAAAAAACCTTCCATTTCTCATCTATCCAAACCACACTATCAACTTACCCTTATGATCTTTAGTTTCAATCTTCAACAATCTTCTTATCAAAAATTCTTAACTTTCTAGAACACAAACATATTGTTAACTAATTTTCCTAAAGTTTATAATAAAATGGCAATACAACACGTGTTTTTACTGCTCCTAGTCTGTGCTCTCGCTGAAGTTTACGAAAAAACCAACCCCAACGTGTTTTTTCTTAACTCTCAAAACTTCGACAAACATGTGACTAAAAAACGTGACAAACACGTGAGCATTGTGCATTTTTACCGAGAACGTGATAGCAAATCCAAAGAATGGGCTGAAGAAATCAACGAACTCGCTAAAGATTGGCAAGGTGTCTACAACATAGCTGTAGTAAACTGTGGGGCTAATGAAGGTCTTTGTGAATCTCAAGATGTCAAAACAACACCAACAATAAAAGTTTATCCACCATTTCCAGCACCAGTCCAAATCTATGATGGAGAAATTTCATCAAAATCATTAAACAATTACAGTTCAAGATTTATAAACTCTTTTGTAGTAGAATTAACTGAAGAAAACTATTCAACATTTTTAAATGAAAAACCATCAATGCCAAAAGTTATTCTTTTTACAGAAAAATCAGGAACACCTACTTTATTTAAATCTTTAAGTTTACATTTCGAAAACAAAATGCTATTTGGTGTGGCTAAACCTGAGGATAAAGGTTTAGTCGCTAAATTTAAAGTGAAGGCTTATCCAAAATTAGTCCTTTATAAAACTTCAGATAACAAGTCATTTGATTATTCAGGGGATTTGAAATTTAGAGGGATTTTTGATTGGCTTAATGTATATGCTGAGACTTTTGTTTCTGGAGGGACTGATGCTGTTTTAAGTGTCAAACCTTGGATGAACCAAGTAGTCCCACAGTTGACAAAACAATCAGCTGATGATATTTGCTATAAACATGAAGGTTTCCTTTGTGCGATACTTTTCTTAGAATCAGCTCCTGAAGATAGTCTCACAACTATTATCAAAAGCTTATCAGATAAATATGGAAGTAAAAAAGATAGAGGCGCTGATGTTAAATTCATGTGGCTTGATGTGAATACTGACCGAGGGTATTTTGAAAGTTTTGAAGGAACTTCAATCGGCCAATTAGTATTTCTTAAACATGGAAAAAGAAACAGATATGTAGCTCATGATGGGAAAATCAACCTTGCTGAAGTTAGCAATACTATAGAAAAAATTGGAGGAGGTGATGCTAAATTCGTGAATATTAAAGGTGGATTACCAGAACTCAATATGCAAAAAAAATAAATCAGTAATTTTTATTTCATAAATCATCTATTAAAATTTTTATCTTTTGTGACCCAGGGAGTTTTTTGTTTTTTGAATAAATTTTCGACTCTGGAGTTCTGTTTATAACTGTTATTGTTTCATAATATCTCTCTTTTTCTATCATAGACTTTGCTGCTAGTTCCATTTTCTTCTTAACTTCTGATTCTCTTTCTTCTTTCATTATTTGTATACGATTTGTGTCATCGATTTGTTTTTCTATTATTAAATCTCTACGATATTTTCTGTTTATAAGTTACGAGATACGCTTTTTACGTTCAGCGTTCATAAGAGTTTCTTCATCTTTTAGTCTTTGTATTTCATTTCTGATTTCTTGTTCTTTCAGCCATTTGTCATGTCTTTTTTCTAAGAACTGTTCAGACCTGCGTATTTTTTCTTCAATTTCTTTGTATTTTTTTTCCATATCTTTTTGTTGTTCATCCATTTTATTCCTAGTTAAAGAGCGTCTTTGGTCTTGGATTTCTTTTTGTTTGATTCTTTTTTCTGTTTGAGTTTTTATAATGTCATCACGCCTTTTGTCAGCTTTATAAGTTTTTTCTACAATTCTAACAAGTTTTTCATTGTAATCTTCAGTTTTGTCAAATTTATTGTTTTTTGTAGTTTTTAAAGACCTTTCTAGTATTCGAGATATAGCTTTTTTTTTGTTTTTTAGGAAAGAATTGTAGATATGTGCTGATTTATCCATTTTTTCTTCATGTTTTCTCATAAGACTATCGATTTCTGTATCAGAATTTGAGTTTGTTCTTACAAGAGGTGTTGGTGAATAACTAGCTTTTTTTTTGGTTTTCATTAACTCATTGAAAATTCCAACATTTTCTAGTCTTGGGGTGCTTTTGTTGTTTATATCTTGAGCTTTTTGCTGCCTTTCATAGTTTTCAGTTTGCAATTTTTTAAATTCCTGCATTCTGATTCGTTGTCTACTAACGGCTGATCTAGAGCTTTCCCTGTTTTTTTTCCCTTTTTGCAATTTAGTTTCTAAAGCTTTAACTTCTTTTATGTTTTCTATAACATCTAAAAGATACTTATTGGCTAGGGTTTTATGCTTTTCTTTTACCCGAGCTATGAAATTGTTTTCGATTTTGGAAAGATCTGAGGTTTCAGTCACAGCATAAGTCGGGGTGTTTATATCTTTGGATTTTTCAAGGTGTCGTCGATGTTTTTCTTGCATATGGGATTTGATTTGTCTAATAAGTTCTTGTTGTTTGCGTTGGAAAAAGTTGTAGCGAATGTTTTTGATGTTTTCGTCTGTGCTTTTGCTTGCGAAGTCGTCAGGGTATTTTTTTATAAGTTCTTCAGGGTTGATACCAAGGATTTTCATAGCTTTTTTGATACTTTCCCTAGTTACATCTATAACATAGCTCATAAGTTATAATTATCTAAGGTAATAATATTAGTGTTTTCTTATAATAAAAACAAATTAAAATAGCAGAATAACTTTTTAAAATATAAACCGATTGACCAAATTTTTCACCAAGTTTTTTTCACATACATTATAAACCTTAATCTTCAATTTTAACTATTTTTTTTTACCAAGCAAAATTCTTCCAATAAAAAAACCTAATCACAACAAATTATATAAAAAACCAACCTTCCTCTCACATAATTTACTTAAAAAAACAACTCAACTTTATATAAAAAATCTAAAAAAATGAAATCATCTGAACTCAGAGTAGGTGGGCAGTACATCCTTGGGGGTAAAATCGGTAACGGGAGTTTTGGGGAAATATTTCTCGGCACTAATTCTCAAACCAAAGATGAAGTTGCAATAAAATTAGAACATGTACGATCGCGTCATCAACAGCTTATGTCAGAAGCAAAAATTTACTCTTATCTCCAAGGTCATTCTGGTATCCCAAACATTCATTGGACAGGTATAGAAGGAGATTATCACGTTTTAGTAATGGACTTACTTGGTCCATCTTTAGAAGATCTCTTTACATTTTGCAGTAGAACTTTTACATTAAAAACCTGTCTTATGCTTTTTGATCAAATAATAACCAAACTTGAATTTATACATAATGAAGGGTTTATTCATAGAGATATCAAACCTGATAATTTTCTTATTGGCCTTGGGAGAAAAGCTAATATAATCTATATTATTGACTTTGGTCTTGCTAAAAGATATAAAGATTATAGGTTGGGTACTCATATACCTTATCGTGATGGAAAAACCTTAACAGGTACAGCAAGATATGCATCTATAAATACACATATGGGTATTGAACAGTCTAGAAGAGATGATTTAGAAGGTTTGGCTTATGTTATGATTTATTTTTTAAAAGGGGTATTACCTTGGCAAGGACTTAGAGCTTATAATAAAAAGGAAAAATATGCGAGGATTATGCAATGTAAAGTGGAAACTATACCAGAAAACTTATGCTCGAGATGTCCTGTTGAATTTTTGAATCTACTTAATTATACTAGGGCATTGAAATTCACGGAAAAACCGGATTATGTATATTTTAAGAAGATGTTTAAGGAATTGTTTTTTAGAGAAAATTTTCAGTATGATAATATTTATGATTGGACGATATTGAATTTTGCTAGGGATAGAGATAGGCTTCCAAGGATTTCTCCTTCAAAAAGAGTGAATGAAGAGAGTAAGAACAGATAGAATTTAAAATTATAATAATAATTAATTGTGGTTGAAAGAATTTTTGGTAAGGTGAATAGATTTTGGATATAAAAAATCTAATTATAAATCTAATGTTTATTTTATAATATTAATATCTTTATTATTTAACTTAGCATGCTCTAAACATATCAATCCTATACAAATTTCCACCTCCTATATCATCATCTGCTTCATACTTAATTTCTACAAAAATGTCATCATCTTTTTGAGTATTTCTCTTAGATATAGTTTCAAAAAAACCCATCTGTTGATTTATATCAATATTTTCAGGTTGACTTTGCCCAGGATTCTGTTCAAATTCCTCATTAGGTTTTTCATCTTGTGACGTATCAATAACTATTTCTTTCTTACACAATTTATCTAATTTACTTTGATATCTTAACTTAAATTTCTTAGCCCAACAAATTGATGCCTTGAAATCTTTTAACCTTTCAATATCTTCATTTTTATTTATATCTGATAAAAGTTTATCTCTAAATTCAATAGCTTTATCTTTGATAGTTTTATATGGTATTTTATATTCTTTAGTTTCATTAAGACTTAACCATGAAAAAATAGCTAGTTCAATATCAGAATATTTGCCAGACCTAATTCTTATTATGTTTAATTCTCTTGTGTTATATTTTTTTTCTAGAAAACTTTCTTTTTTTGACAGGATTTTAGATATTGTTGATCTATTTAGTTTGAAAATATTAGCGATATCAGCATGAGATACTGATTGGTTTTTTTCGTAGTAATTAATGATTTCTAGTTTTTTTTTTATTGTCACGTCACGTCTTTTTCTTATGTTTCTTTTGGTAGGTAGATTAAGGTCCATTGACGATATGTTATAAATTATAAACCCTATCATAAATATGATAGCACTACCCCCCTTTTTCAGTATAATATCAAATATCAGAGTTCTTATATGATAATACTTAACTGAAATTATTTTTTAGTAAACCAGTTTTATCCAGCACTGATAAATTCAATGATTTAAGAAATACTAGCTTGACCCTAGCAGAAACTATTATAGCTCAATTCGATATAAAAACATTTAAAAGATTTTTTGGTAGTATATGTACCTAGTAATTTTATAAGAATCAATCATTTACATAAAGTTTTATTTTTAATATTATATATACTTTAAACTAGTCCTCACAAACCTTATATTATAATTATATGATTATATAAGAAAACTCGATTCTGATTATTAAAAAAAGTACACTCTTAGCTTATAGAAAAATATTTTTAAGATGTCTATACACTCAATATATTAGTCTAAACTAATTCACAATTAACCATTCAAAATTATTTTAAACTAAAAAAATTCTCTTTTAAGCCTTTTTACATAAACTTTTTATTAATTAGTTATAATTGTTATCAACATCACTTGGAAGAATTTTTTCTGCTATAGTCTGGACATTAGTATCTATTTTCCCATATAATTCCCATAATACATCTATTTTCTTACTTAATGTATCTGTTGTTAAAAGCAGATCAGCTGAGCCGATTTCTTCAGTTTCAAAATCTCTCCATGTTTTCTGATACTCAATAAACCTATCATTGATATACTCATTAAGATCCTTAACACTTAATTCATTGATTTTATTATATTGTTTCAGTTGGAATATAACTTTGACTTCAATAATATTCCTTAAACTTTTCATTTTTTCCTTTTCAGCTTTTTTCTTCAGTTCATGTTCTATAAGCGGAAATCTTCTTAATATATTTTGCAGAAGGTTTTTTTTCAATGTGAAAACTTCAGTATTTATCATTGCTTTTGTTGAAAAAATCCTTGGGGAAGATAAAAAAATCTCAATATGTCCAAAATCTTCATGTTTAAAAACCTGCTGAAAAATAACCATTTTCTCACTAAAACCAAACCCAACCCTGCCACTAACAACAAAATAAACTTCATCAGGATGATCACCTTCCTTATAAATAACATTCCCAGCTCTAAATCTTTGGGATATCAATAAAGGTATTAAATTCGACACAAAAACCGGGTCTTGTTCTTGAAAAAAATTAATTTCCCTTGCATAACCTTTATGCATAGCTAATGATACTTCAAATCTAAGTTTTTTAGGTAATTCTAGTATTATTTCTTGTTTATTATACAAACTTCCTCCATTATTTTCTGTTGAGTATTTCAAAGCATCTTTAAGCTTAATCCTTAATTCTTTACTCAGTTTAGACTCTTTACAAAAATCGTCAATGACAGATATTTTATATTGCATTATGCTATCTTTAGTATCAATACTTGACATCATATTTGACATGCTACTGATATTGAAAGTCATGAAAAACATAACGATTATGATCCAAATTATAACTAAAATACGTTCCAAATCATTATTTGCGGCTATATCCCCATAGCCTACTGTAGCTAATGTTGTCATAATAAAATATAAAGATCTTAAATATAGACTTCCTATATCCAAATCTATATATCCATATTTGACAACCCAAGTATTTACATCAAAATCCTGAAATCTTGCTGAGTAAAACCATAAACATGCCATTAAATGTAAAAGAACCACAGCGGTCATAAACCCTTGAAATAATCTCATGGCTGATGTTTTTATATCAAGGGTATCTTCTATTTTTCTCATAAAACTACTGTTGCTATTTCCATTTTTCAAAACTTTTAAGAGCCGGGATAATCTTAAAAGCTTTGCTAGTCGAGGTAATCGGGCTAGTCTTAATAAACTATTATAACTTCGACGACTTCCTGATATCAGATTAAATGGAATACAAGACACAAGGTCAATCCAAAACCAAGACTTGAAATACTTCCAAAATATTGTACTACGCTTAGAGATCAACACCCCACATTGATCAAAATATGCTGTGTTTAAAGTTACTAAGATATCACAGAAGAATAAAACGTCTAAGATTAAGTCGAGGTAATACCATTGGTCTTGGCTATCGGATTCGAAAAATGCCATACTTAAAGGCATTATTGTTGCTGTGTATAAGAGGAGCATTGAAATCATACCGTTCCAAGCTTCACGAAACTTGTTGTTTGGATGGAACATGAATGAAGATAAGTGATCAATATACATAAGGGTTTCAGTCACTCCATGGTTTTTTATGAGTTTACTTATAATTTCGTCTTTGTGGAAGATGGTCTTTGTATCTCCACTGAAAAATTGCATTTCTTTGTATAACTTTGAGATTATTGATTTAAATTTTAGTTTCATTCGAGCCCTACGCCAGACTTCTTTGTATTTGGTTTTAGTATAGGTTAACTTTTCAAGAATTTTTTTTAGGGATTTCGGCTCGTCTTGCTTGTTTGAGCTTTGCAGTTCTGATGAGAAAATGTCGAAATCCATACCAAGTATTGCAGAGTGTTTTTCTTTTTCGGATTGCATAGTTTATTAATGTATATTAGAATTTGATTATTGATTCGAGATTTTATTGAAATAAATATGTTTAGGTAAAAATAGAATAGAGTTAGTGAGGATTTTAAGGATGAAATATTTTAATTGGGTTTTAGAAAAACAAAAAAGATTTTAGATGAAATTAGGTTTTATGATTGCCATGGTTATGGACTGTTGTTAGGGTTATAGAAAATCATATTTTTGAGTGATATTTTTGTTATTATAACAGTTTATGAATGATGGCTTTAATTTTTTAGATAATACATATAGGTATATGGTAGAAATATGTATAAGTTGTATTTAAATTAAAATATTATAAAGTATAATTCGTTAGATATTAAGTATAGGTATTAGGACATGATTTAATAAGATCCATTTAATATTTTTTATAACTATCAGTATTCTATTAAGACCTATTTGTTTAATCATTTTCACAGGATGATCATTTAATAATTCTAAAAAATATTTATTGGCAGTATACTTTGTAAGGTTCAGATATAATTCATACTTGATTTAATTGCAAGATAAAAATTATAATCATAGCTACTATAATATCAACAAAATATCACATTAATCTACAAATTCATTCACATAATTTAATTATTTATTCTCCTCAATTACAATCAAAATTTTAATTATTACATATATCCTCAATGTAATAAAATTGTATTCACTAAACAAAGCTTTTCCGCTAAAAAATCTTTTTGAAATCCCTGGAGATTTTCAAATCGAGGCTTCTTCAAAGTCTAGTCAAAACTCTTACCTAGTCGAAATAGATGCCAACAATGATATAACAAAATCCTGGCGTGATGAAATTAATAGGAGGTTTGCAAGTTCAAAAGTAAACAAAAATTATAGATTTCCTCGTAAAAAAGTTCACTTACTGAAGTCTTGTATGAACAAAGATACCTTTAAAGGATCAATTTCTAGAAGGCAGAATTATTTTGGAGAAAATAAGATGAACAAAAGCTTAAGTCCTTATGAGATGAATATGAGTAAAATTACTAGGAATACATCTAAAATGAGGAGTGAATTATTTGTATTGTCTAAAACACCGATTCCTTTAAAAATAAAATTTCCAGTCAAAACTGAAAGTAAACTACCAAAATTTATTAAGAGCAATATAGATAAACAGAATGATATTAGGATTCAAAGCTATTATAAAAAAAGAAAACATAGTCCTTAAGGAAATATTATTATAAATTATTAGGAATAGGTAGTAAATATAATATGTTTTATGAAGAATATGATAGGTTAGATATTGATTTTTGTTGAGGTTGTTGATTAATTTAGATTAGCGAAGAATGAAAAAAAAAAAATTTTAGTGGTAGTATTGGGAGTTGATATAGATTTTTGTTTGAATTTGATTTGAATTTAATTTTATGTGTTTTTGATTTTGATTTTGAGCAAATGCTAGTTGTGTTTGAATATTTGATTTTGTTTCTATTTTGATTTTAGTCATTTTTAGTAACATTTTGGAGACTTATTTCATAGCTTTAATGCTAAACAATATTACTTCAAACCTAATCGCATTACCACATATTAACTTAAAATTCATATTCAGATTTTCTAATTTTCAAAATCTTCACCCACCTCCAATTAATCAAATGACCAAAAATCAAAAAACCCCATAAATATTTCTTATCAAACAACCTATTTAAATCCAAGGCAAAATTAGCTATAAAACCCAAACCTAATATTGCCCATATCAATTCCTCACAATTACACAATCCTCTCTCCTAATTTTTCTTAATCAACCTCATCCTTCTCTTAAACCTAAAAGAATCTTGAAAAATAGTATTTTAGCAACTTACAAGCAATGTTAAATAATAAACCCACCAAAAAACTTACCCAACTTATAATCCAAAACCTAAATTTCCTCAACACCCAATCCTCAAATCCTCTTAAAAATCCATACTTTAACACAAATCTTCCCCTAAACTATCAAAAATTTTCCTATAAAAACTACAGACAATAATATTATTAAAACAATGATATACGATGCTTTAAGGTACTCATCTGAACTACATGAATATTGGAATGAGAAACTAAAAGTAATTGAAGACTTCTCACAATATCTCAAAGAAAAAGCAGACCTAGACAAATTATATGCAAAAGGCTTAGAAAAAATCAGCAAGTTGCCGATATTCGACAGATTCAAAGGGCCTTTTTTATCAAATCTTTCATCAGTCCAGTCTTCAATGCTAGAAATTTCAGATTGTTTTTCTTCTCATAGTGAATATGTTACAAATGAACTATTAGTAAATTTGAAAAGTATGCAAGTTGAGTATGAGTCTGAAATGAAACAATTGAAGAAAAAAATAAAAAAACTCGCAATGGAAAGAGAAAAACTGAATAAAAAACATCAAATGGCAAGAGAAAAGTATATAAAAACTCCAAAAGAAAAAGAAGGGAAATTATCATCGTCTTTTATAAAAATGTTATGTTCTGAGACATCTTTTTTGGATGCTTATCTTGTAGCTTTGAATAAGCTTAACAAATATAATGCGGTTTTTAAGGAAGAAATAGTCCCATCACTATCTGAGTTTAAACAGAAGATTATTGAAAGTTTTAAGTTTTTGAAAGTCACGATGCAAAGGACGTTGTCGAGTGATGCTAGTTGTATTTATTCGATGAAAATGCATATAGACAATCTAGCAAGATCGGTCAACACAATAAGTTTTGAATCTGAATTAGAAGCTTTAGAAAAACTTCTCTTCAAAGGTACTGATTTTACAGATGAAGTGTTTGTATCTCGTAACTCAAACATCCGCAAACAAGAAATAGGTTTAGAACTAGAATCTTGTATCTACGACGAAGATTTCCGTTCATTACTAAACAACTGCTGGAATGGTATTCCTCTCAAACAAGAAGATTTACAAATTTTCACAAATCGAATATCTTCTCAAGAAGGCAAAAAGCAATTCATCCTCCTTTTGAACGAAAAACGTAAACTTGGTAAGTTTCTAATACCTGATGAAAGTTTTCAAGATCTTGGCCTACTTTTTAGATTAGTTTTAGACTCTGTGAGTATTGATAGAAATTTTGCATGTGTTAGACAATGCATAATATTATCTCAAACATTTTATAAAAAAGATAAAGAATATATTCAACAACAAATACTTCAACATTTTATATGGAAACAAGAGAACTATTGGGAAGAACTTGTTGAAGAAAGTATTAAGAAAGAAATAGAGGCACAAGAAATAGTCATTGACGAATTTGAAGAAAAAGAAGAGATTGAAAATAGGGTTAAAAGTGTCGCTATAGCAACTTTAGCTTCTTATATTGATATTATGGTATCGTTTCATAAGGAAAACTCAGAGATTATGACAATTGCTAATAATTGTAGGAATAAGTTTCTTATTACGGAAGAAGATTTCCCTCTTAGCTATATTATCAGTATAACTAAAGGTCATTAAATAATAAATTACTTACTTTCTGTTAGAATCTTATGAAACTCATAAAATAATATAGTTTTCTTCGGGTACCCTTTAAATTTAACCACTTTATCAAATGTTGTCTTTACAAGTTTTTATGACATAAACAAAATAATGACTATAAGGTTGTATTCTAATAAAATATTTAATATCAACAATTTTTATGTATTTCAATCCTGATTTTTACCATTTTTATTATTTTTTGTTATGTTGCAAGCCTTGCAGTGCTACGAGTTTATAGAAAACATTTTTTGATGATTTTAACTTCTTCAAATTTGTCTATGTAAAGTTTGCATATTTCCTTTTTTGTAAAAAATGTGAAAGCTTAGCTGAGACTACGTTTAGGTTTTTTTTTTAGGTGATGAAGGAGGATTAGGACCTTCAGAGTTTAGTTCCAAGAATGAGAAGCTCCATGGTTTCGTTTTAGAGAGGAGGAATATCGAGAGGACTTTAAAATGGTATATTAATTGTGGCATTTGATAAGAGATTGAAGGATTTTTAGCTTTTGGTTATTGCTTGTTGATCTTTTACTTAGTTGGAGAGGATTTTAGATTTTTTATCGTTTTTTCCATATATTTATATTGAAGATTACAACCAAAATAGTCTTTTTGAGCATTTTTGATATGGAGTTTTGCGAAGGAGGGACTTTTTATTTTTGAGTTAAAAGTGTTAAATATNTTTTGAGCATTTTTGATATGGAGTTTTGCGAAGGAGGGACTTTTTATTTTTGAGTTAAAAGTGTTAAATATTAATAGAAGAAAACTTAGAAGACAAGACTTAGTTTTAAGGATAAATTATAAGGTGTTTTTAGATGATTTTTATAAGTTTTAGGATATAAGACTTTACAATAAACCAAACTTATATACATCAAATCCCCATANTTAATAGAAGAAAACTTAGAAGACAAGACTTAGTTTTAAGGATAAATTATAAGGTGTTTTTAGAAGATTTTTATAAGTTTTAGGATATAAGACTTTACAATAAACCAAACTTATATACATCAAATCCCCATGAATAACCTATCAAAACATAAAAAATCCATATCTCATCTAAAAAAGCCACATAACCATTCAAAAGCCCAAACTCTCACAATTTCCCAACTTAACGAAAAAAAAATCATAAACCTCCTATTTCTATCTAAATTCCAATAATCCTACTTACAGTTATTTCCATAACCCTAAAGACAATCCTTTCATCTCAAAAACACCTTCATCACTATCCTATCGATCATTTTCATCAAAAACTCAGAAAAAATACTTCCCAAACCAAAACCCAACAACCCAAAGTAACTCAGACTTATCTTCTAAGCAAATCCGACAAAATATTATCATCCCATCCAACCTATAATCATCAAATCTCAAATAAAATTTCTAAGTTCAAAGCTATTTATCATCTAATTATGGCCTGTCATTTTACATATAAAAATGTTGTCCAGGTTGTGCAGAGCTTACTCAAGAGTGCCAAGAGATAGATCTTCGAACGCTAGTGAGGAATCAAATGCAGGCAACCCTGAAAGGACACTAACCGTGCTCAAAGATGAGACTAACTACACACTGGATAAAATTTCAAAGGTTATCAGAGGCTATTTCTTCCTCTTCACCAGCAACAAAAATCAAGAAGTTAAGCATCACTGGGCAAATGATCCTATCGTAGTTGAGTCTATAAAAAAAATAACACCTCTTATCCCCACAATGAGCCCAGATCATATTTTACTACTCATCTCAAATTTGAGTATCTTAAGAGTAAAAGATCAAGAAATATGGACTTCTCTTGAGTCTGCTTTTATAAATACAGCACATAAATCAGCTTATCCTGAAAATCTCCCTTCAATGTCTGTTAGTTTTGCTAACGCAGGTAGAAAAAATAGCGAGCTTTGGTTTTTGATTGAAGAAAAAATCATGACTGAAGTTTACCCAGAACACCAATTCAATGCTAGAGGAGTTTCTGATCTTTTTAAAGCTTTTGGTGAATCTAGATATGGTAGTGAAAAGTTTTATGAAAAACTTAAAGAAAACGCTTTGGCAACCATTGATGCTATGACAGCTATTGACTTGATGAAAATCTTAAATGTTCATTCATTACTTAGAGCAATCAACCCTGATTTTCTTGAAGTTTTATTGAGTAAATCACTGGAGATTATTACAAATTTTGGTACTCCATATAAATACAATTTATTAGAATCAACTATTATATTGGGTGGAAAAGACAAGTACTTAGACATTTTTGAAAAATCTGTTCTTGAAGTTATGAGTCAGATTAGATTTGTTAATTTTGCTGTGCTGTCTGGAGCCTATGGTAGATTGGATAGTAGTAAAAAGAATGAGAATAGAAAGAACTTTATGGTTGTGCTAGAACAGGAATATTGCAAGAAAAGAGATACTATGTTGAAAACTTCAAGGGCTAATTCTATTTTTAGAGAAGTAAGGATTTTCTGGGGATTTTCCAAGTTTGATTTGTGTAGTAATCAAGAAGTATGGAAAGCATTTTTGAAAGATTTTGCTGGAATTAATAAGGAGGATTTAACTGATAGCATGAAAAATGTTGTTGAAGAATTGGAAATTTATGGAAAGGAGAAGAATTTGATTAGTTAAATTATCTTAAGGTTAAGTTAGGCTATTTGGGTTTTTTGAGGTTTTTATGTATGAAGAGGATAATGATGGTTTTTTTTTTAGATTTTTGGTTGATATTGCGAGTAATTTAATAGTTAGATAATGATTGATGAACTGATAATAGAAGAAAATTCAATTGGGGCTTGTTGTGGTGTGATGAAAATATAATGGATCTTTGTAATGTTTTTTATTTTTATGTAAATTAAGGTTTTTTACAATTGATGATTTGCTTGAATATAGGAAGGAAGATCATAAGAATGATGTATATTTTATGTAAGGATGTTGTGTTATATGATTTTAAATTATAGGTGGTATTCTATCAATTTTACTAATTTTAATGAATAAATGTACTGAAAGAAATTCTTAAGTTTTTACTTTTTGTGTTAGTACCATAAATTTCAGATACCTATATCTTAATTCATTAGTATTAATTAAACTTACTAAAATATTTCTTTAATAGTATCTTCTTCAACTTTAAACCTACACATAATACCCTCATATTTCTAATCCTGAAATCATGCTAATACTAAAAACCTTACAACAAAACCTAAAAAAATCCAATCTATTCTAAACTAGTAACTAAATTAAGAAATCGTTCCGTTGATCCAATACTGAATAGTCTGCTTAATAATAACTCTTCCCGAAACGACTTCAGGGGGGTCATTCAGAGCAGGCATTCTTAAATCCGAATGATGGTCACCACCTTCCATAACATAAGCCACCAAATTAGGATTGCTATTCATAAGCACCGAACCAGATTGCCAAGGGTCTAAAGATCCACTACTAAACAATATATTTGAAGCATGTCTAAGTATATATGTCTGATTCAAACTATTTCCATACCATAAAGCTGCATAATTAACCTGCGTAGCTTCACCCCAAGTCTGTAAACAAGATGAGTCATAAGCAAGCTGGTCCCAAGGTTCATACCAAAACATATCAGTAACTCCATTCATTCCACTTGGCATACTCAAAGTTGTACAAGCCAAAAAATCCCATCCTTCATCACCTAAATTCCCTTCTGATATAGTCAAATTCAATTCATTACACATTTGTGTTCCTGATGAATTATAATAAACATTAGCACCTTTAGCTACATATTCAAACACATGTGCATAATCAGTTAAATCAACAACTTGAGTTATATTCCCACAAGCTAAACTTACAGGATAAGCAGGAAGGACTTGAAGGAAATTACTTGGTGATGTATAATCTGTCATAGCAAGATATGAAAAAGCATTGTAAAGCCAATTCATTATACTATAAACATCATCTGATGTGATGATTTCTTCACAAGTATTAAACCATTGTTCTAAATTGTAATAATATGAACTGTTATAACGCATTGCTTCTAAGTATTGAAAAGCTGTACGAATAACTGCTGGACATCCTGGTCCACCAACTTCAGAGAAATGTTGGGTGACAATTTGATTGAATTCATTAGGGTCTACTGTGCCATTGAAATGGAAAATAGGAGCTGAAGAAGCGATGGAACCAGCGACTAAATGTGGGAATTTCATTCTAAACCAAGCTGCGAGCATACCTCCATAGCTACCTCCCCAAGCTATAACAGGTAAACCATAGTATTCTCTTTTAAGATAAGTAAGAAGATAAGCATAATCAGCTAAAGCTTGGTGTGGGGATAGATATTTGACGTTATTTGGGGTTTGGAAGCTGGCGCTTCCGAATGGCATTGATTGTCCAAAGTACCTGTGCTCAGCAAAAACAACTATGGCGTCCACTTGGCTTGCTAGGAAGTCTATATACCCTGAATTGTTTACAAACATCTCGATTGCCCCTTCGTTACCACAATAAAAGAATATTGGCCCACTTTTTGTTTGCTGATAGTAATCAGTACGTATATAATATCTCATTTGGAATGTTGGAGAATTCGGAGCATAATGGTCAATTGGTACACTTATATTCATTAAAGTGTAGCCTGGAATGGATTCTACTGATGCTTTGTTGAGCCCTCGGATTGAAAAACATCCTATAATAGAGACTAACAATATCAGCCACTTCATATTTATTCAACATATAGGATGAGTTTGATATTGAATAGGATGGATATGAGAAAAAATATATTTATGGAATAAGAATTTAGGTTAAAGGTTGGGAAAGGTAGATTTGATAAGGTTTTTATAGGAGAAAAATTGATTTGGGGAAAAAAGTTGTGAGGGTCGAGATTTGGGAATTTGAGGATTTGGTAGAGTTTGTGTGAGTTTTGTAAAGGTTTTGGGAATTTGTGGGAAGTGTGAGGGATGAAAGAATGGTGGAGGTTTGGTTTTAGGTGGATGAGAGATTTGGGTTTGGAGAAGGGAGAAGGGATGTGAAGATGATAATGAAAGGATAGGATAAGGCTAAGATTTATGGAATTTGTGATAGAAATGATGATTTTTTTTTGAGTTTGTGGTTAGAAAGATAGTTTTGTAAAGAGTTTTTAGGGTTTTAGTACCCAAACATCTTAGATAATTTCTTTACTACACATCTTCATCACACTATATTCTCCTACATATCCAGTCAAAATCCTCCTTGTATGTCTAAAAGTATATTATAAAATCATAGCAATTATCTTTTATAAGTATTATCTCTATGCATCCTATTAGAAATAGGTTTATATTTAATAGGCACAGGTGAAGGTTGATAAACTCCAGTGCCATCCTTTATAAATCCATTAACCGAACTATTCTTCACACTATTAAGCATCATATTAGCTTGAGTAATATCTAATTCCAATCTTTCATTATAAACTTTCAATGATTGTATTGATTTATCCAAAGAATCCTTATTATGTTTTTGTTCTTCAAGAATATCGAACATTTCTTTATATTCTTGTTGTAGTTCTTTTATATCTTGATTTATTATTGAATTTTCTTCTAATATTTTATCTAACTGTTCTTTGAGATTATCGAATTCACATGGAGGAAAATCTATTGGGTTTTTTTGTATTTCATCAAAATAAGTACTAGCAGCATTTAAAAGACCTAGAAATTCTGATTCTTTTTGGGTTTTTAGAGGAGGTGTAGGGTTTGGTGATGGCTCAAAGGCTGCTTTTTGAGATAATGTTGAAAAAGACCTACGATGGAAGCTATTTGATGAGTTATTTTCAGGATAATCTGGATCCTGCAATTTCTTTTTGTCTCTTATTGACTTTATTTCTTGCTTGAATAGAGGTTGCATTGGAATTCCTGTAAGGGTGTTTGAAGTTGCACGTTTATGACTGAGGAAATTATTCATTCGATATTTAAATATTTATTTGATTTTGGTCTACTGGAAGCTATCATATTTATAAGTAAAAATAGTAAATATTCAAGTTTTCATCAACGAGTTTATATTTATTAAAAGATAAAATTTAAATCAAGATGGGAAAAACTAATAAATTGAGGTAGAGTTTTTATGTTGTATTATAATTTAACTAAATTAACTATCATATAAAACGAATTTACTTAAACTAGGAAGTGTATAAAAATAATTTTAAAATACTAATATTTATGTATTTATATGATGTAAAAACTTTCAAATTTCTGCTTATAATTTTACTACTTTATTGAATTTCCCATATACAAAATTATGTAAAACTGAAATTGTATATATAGGAAAATTGTATATATAGAAAATATATAATAAAAAATATAGTTTACAGGTTATTTTACTTATAATTGTATTTTTTTATAGGTTTAGAAACTAAAATTCAGGTTAAAGTTAGAGTTATAGGGGTATAATATAGAGATTTGGATTGTTTTTAGGAGAATAAAAATAAAACTGGGATATTTTAAGTTAATTCTTGTTGGTTTGTAATAATATAGTATAAGATATAAAGTTATATTCTTATTAGAATTAAACTTCGGAGTAAAGGTTTTAATTAGTAAACAATAAGGTTATTTGATTAGGTCAAAAAAGAAGAGAAATTTTTTAAGAATAAAATTTTTATTAAGATTTTGGTTGATTAGTAATAATTATATGAAGCAATCAGAGCATTCATTCTACGATATGTTGAACAACAGCAAAAACATCTTGCTAATTAGATCAGAAGTAGGCAAAGCTAAGGTAGGTTCTAGAAATATCCCCTCTCCAGAACATGCATATGGATATAAATTTAAAGCTGATTCTGAAGGTGCAGGATCTATTATGTCATCTTGGCAAATACATAGACCTACTAGGAATTTTTATTATCAAAAAGACTATAGAAAGCTTAATAAGCTTGGTGTTAGTAATCATATTACAAAACCTAAACAAGTAAAAAATTTTAGAGAAAATTATAACTGTATTGTAAGAAAGCCTAAAAGCTATTCTTTTAATAAAAATTTTAAAGCACCTGATACATTGATTTTTGGAATTGCTAATAGACCAAGTACACCTATTGATAAAGTTATAAACTATGAATATGCCAATGAGGCAGCTTTAAATACGCATAAAATTTATTTAGATATTAAATCGACTAAAAATAAAGGCTCTAGACAGAGTGATCGAGTTATTAGGTCGATGAGCACGGCGGTGTCTAAAAGAAAAAAGGCTCTAGACAGAGTGATCGAGTTATTAGGTCGATGAGCACGGCGGTGTCTAAAAGAAAAAATGCATATGTTTTGTGATAGGATTAATGATTTTTATAAAGATGTGGATAAGAAAACATTAATTCAGTTTTAAGTTTTAATACTATAAGTTTATAAATGGACCTGAAGATTTTTAAGGTGATGATAATCCTGGTTTTCAGATGGTGATAAAAAATAATTAGAAATTTTAAGACAGAAAATAAACTTATGGGATAATGAGAATCATAAAAANGTGGATAAGAAAACATTAATTCAGTTTTAAGTTTTAATACTATAAGTTTATAAATGGACCTGAATATTTTAAGGTGATGATAATCCTGGTTTTCAGATGGTGATAAAAAATAATTATAAATTTTAAGACAGAAAATAAACTTATGGGATAATGAGAATCATAAAATTTTTATTTACTTAAAGGAAAATTATCTATATATAAATGATGAGCATATATTAGAAGGTATTTAACATATTTGAGATTAGGAATAGGAGTTTATAATTATTTTATTGAAGTAAGATGGATTCAGTATCAGCAAGTTTAGTTTAAATAATAGATTTTTAGTTATTTTAATGAAAATTGCAAGGGCTAATTATCTAATAAGCAAACTTCAAGTTGAGGAGACTTTTTAATTGTTTCAGCTAGGAATGTATAATCTCTAGGAGAAACTGTTATTTCTCGAAGAACTATGGTTTTTAGAGATGTGCAGGTTTCTATAACTACACATACATGAGGAATATGAAGTGAAGTTCCTGTAAGATCGATTTCCTTGAGGTCTTCATGCTTGCATAAACTATCAAGCACACGACTCATTCCCTGTTCAGAAACCTCCACATGGGCTAAGTGAAGTATTTCCAAATAAGGTTTCCTATTTATCATTTGACATATTTCCCTAACATCCACATCATCAAAAGGTAGCCCAGAAAGTCCAATATTCTTCATCTGTGTTTGAGTAAAAAGCTCTAAAATCCCTTTCAAATTTTCTTTTGCTATAGGATTATAAGATATAAAAAGTCCTGTTATTGCTGAAGTTTTAACCAAATGCATTACTTTCTTAATATCCTCTCCACTTAATCCACAATTTTCAATAACCAAATCATTAATCGCCGCAGAATTTTGAATAAGATAACTGATACTTTCAATACTTACAATATTTTCACTTACATCTAACATAGTAATCAAATTCTGTGCACAAACTGCTTCAATAAGCGAACTTGTTACCATTTCGCTAAAATTATTGTTTCTAAGTATCAGACATTTTAAATAATTATCTTGTTTAAGCCATGAGACTATAAGCATACCACATTCATCTGATAAAGAATTGTGGCTTAGATTAAGCTATTTATCATATACTTCAGTAACTGAACAATTGTTTTCTAATGCTTGTAAGAGTAAATCAAGCCATTCTTTAAAAATTTCACAATGCGAAAGCTCGATTTCTAAAGGTTTTTGGTAGTTTATAGAAGATATCGCCGTGATTAACTGAGAAAAATACTTTTTGCTTGATGTCTTAAGCTCATTAATACTTTCTTTTCTATATAAAAAAGACTGTTTTAACTATTTATACCTTACTTGTGTTTCTAAGTTTTCTTGGTATTTTGGCCTTTCACACAGAGACATTTTCCAATGATTAAACGCTTTTTGAAAAATATTTTGCTGATGATTATTCATAATAAGCTTCAAAATAATCAAAGCAATTTTACTATAAGGTTTAATTTTGCTATTATTTATAGAAGCTCTCATAGTAATATTATTCCTAATCTCAGAAAGTTTTTCATTAGCATAATAATTTACTTGATCTTCAAACATCCCAAAACTAATATTTTTTATATCATTTTTCGTATTTAATTCATATTTTAATATATCAATTTCTTCAGTAAGATTTTGCACTTGTTCTTTAAGTTGAATGTTTTCTTTTTCAAGTATAGTGAAATTCATAATCTGAGATGCTTTTGATTGGTTTCTTTCTTGTACTGTATTAGCAAGTTCATTAAGACATATACTTAATTTGGATATTTGCTATATAAAGTTTACATTGCTTAAGGTATTGTTATATTCTTTTTCTTTAACTAACATTGATTTAAGTTCTTCGATTTCTAAAGCCATTGATTCTGTTCGTTACTTACGATTTGGGAAATCCTTTGCGATTTTTATATCTTCGATTTCTTGAGTTAGGATATAAGCCTAGGTAGATTTTACTTCGTTTTCTACTGCGGTTAATATGGAAAATATATGTTCTGTGGAGAGATTTGGAATTGTTTCAAGGGATTTTATTAGTAATGGATGGTCTTCTAAGAGGTTGCTTAACTCAGGATCCTCGTTGCAGATTATTAAGACTTGTTCCATTATTAGATAAAAATTATATAAGGAATTATTATATTATTATTCGTAAGAGTTTTTAATTAAATATCCTAACTTTACTGCTTAACTTCAGTGCTAACATCATAATCATCATTATAAGAATTCAAAGAGTCCATTTTTAGCAATTGCTTCACAATTTCGCTTTCAAATTCATGATAATCTTCTTGCGCTTTTTTTGTTTTCTTAAAAATGTTATTTTTTGGACTAGAACTTACAGCTTTTTTACCTATAACCCTATTCTTATCAGTATTTTCTACAATCCTCGCATCAGGTGAAGCTACTTTTCTATAAAAACACTTTTCTAAACTAGGACTAAAAGTACATTCAGACATGTTCTTTTCAATATCCGCTTCATCAGCTGTTCTAAAAACCATTTCTTTCCATTCTTGTTCTAATATTGAAAAATCGTATAAAAGTTTACTTCTATTAAAAGATCCTTCTGATAACATTCTTAGGTAATTTGAAGCTAAACTTGTAGATTCAGAAAAATCATCTTCTAACGTTATTGGTCCTCTTTGGGTTTTTGGTCTAAATGTACAATCATCAGGTAATTTCGCATTTAGTTCTTTTCTTTTTTTTTCCATTCTAAGATTAGCTTCTTTTTCAATCATTTCTAGAACCATTTCTGGTCTGAAGGAATTATATTTCATAATCCTTTTAGTTTTAACATTTTTGAAAAGTTCTTTAGACACTGAGTTTAAAGTAGGAGAAAATGCGTGCGATTTTTTTTTCAGACTTTTTTTGTGATTTTTTCGCTGAAATTTTCTGTTGTCTGATAATTCTTTGAACTCTAAGTGTATTTTTATAGAATTATGAGTTAAAGGTTGAGTAAGATTAAGGATATCTAAAAACAACTCTTTAGCTTTAGCTGGGGATATTTTATTTTTGTCTTCTCCCCCAACATATACCCATGCTTTTTTACATAATTCCCTCTCTTCAGAATATTTATTATAATTTTGGTCAGTATGAATAAACCCAAGTTTTTCAGACAATATAACAAACTCTTTAAAGCATAAAATCTCATCATTCTCTTTATCTGCTGATAAAGATAAATTTTCAGCAAAATCTTTAAGGAATTTTTCTCTTAAAATGTTTTTCGACTCTTCACTCGCGAGATTTTCTAGTTTTTCGGGGATAAAAAGTCCTGATACTACTTTTTTATTTTTAGAAGCTTCGAAAAGCCTAAGATTTATTTGGCCTTCTCTTTTAAGTGCTGATGATTTTTTATTTACTGCTGGTTTAAATGAGCACATTTCATCAAGAATCGCTTGTGAACCTTCTTCTTTACGCTTTTGAAGATCAATATATTCTTTAAATAATTTGTCATAAACATTATCTGGGCTTTTGTTCTTTCGGGATATTCTTTCAGTCCCTTTACATAAAGTTGGTTTGAATGAATTTTTATTAGGGTCAGTTTCTGCTTCTTTTTCTAAAACCCGACGGTCATAATTATCTTTTCTCGCTTTATCTACTGCTTCCATATGATTAAGAAAATGTGAAAACTTTCTTTCGTCTTTTGGGCTAAGAGTAGTTTTCGGCTTGAATGTGCAACTTAAAAGTTCTTTTGAAGCTTTTTCTTTTTGTAAATCGATAATTTTTTGTTGGACTTTATTTTGGTAGTCATAAAACCGTTTTTCAAAGTTTATTTTGTAAGGCTTAGATTTTTTCTTTTCGTCGAATATTTTTTGCAGACTTGAGCTGAATTTTTTATTATTTTGGTGAGTTTTCATCTTATCTTTTAATTCATTTTCAACTATTATTTCATTAGATACTTTTTGATGGCACATATCATTAAAAGCAAGTTTAGGGTCTTTCGGAATTAAAACATCCAAATTACTTCCTTTCTCAAGCACTATTTCCTCACTACAATCTTTTCCTTTATTTCCATCCACTTTTTCTTCATCTTTCAACATCTCTTTGACTTCATTTTTATCACTACTAATCTCGCTGNAATTACTTCCTTTCTCAAGCACTATTTCCTCACTACAATCTTTTCCTTTATTTCCATCCACTTTCTCTTCATCTTTCAACATCTCTTTGACTTCATTTTTATCACTACTAATCTCGCTATCTTTTTTGTTTTCTTCTACTTTAAACAATGAATTTTGCATAATAGATCCAAACATTGAGCTTTGCACAACACGAATATTAGCTCCTTCATCTACTCCTCCAGACTCTAAATCCTCCTCATTCATACTTTCATCACTTGACATTTTTTTACTTTATATCATATAGAATATTTTTAAAATACACCATATTATTTACTTTTGAAAAAATATTTTTTAAGTATCAACTTATACTAATTTTCATATGAATTCTAAGATAAAAACATATAAATCTTATTTATAAAATATTAAATATCTTATATAAAGTTAATCGTAAAAAATACTATATTACTGTATTTATACAAGTTAAAGAATACTATATTACTAATGATAATATTTTTAGTCTTAGAAAAACACTTAAAAGATTCTTATAAATACATAATTATATTGAATTTTATGAGAAAATTATATAAACAAAACTGAGAAAGGATTTTTCTATAAATTATTAATTGTCGCTGTGCATGGGGGTTTTCCTTTTCGCCAACGTAGATCTAGCGATTCTAACGTACATGGAAATACAGGTTTGTTAAGCATAGCATTGATTTCATTATGCATTTCACAAGTCCAAACAGAGATTTGTTCTCGATTTTCTAACTTTGGGGGTTTTTCTTTAATCATTTGATGAAAATGATAACCACAGGATTTGCAAGGAAAAGTTCTTGAAAAAGCATGAATGAATCTTTGATGTTTGTCTTTCCAATCATCACTTGGGTCATCTGGATAATGGGCTGCTATAGTGTGTAATAATCCCCATCCAAATCTCCCAATACTTTGTTTTGATGGAGGACATGGAATTTCATTACCTCCTTTGTATATAGTTTTTGGTATATGAGCTTCTTCGCATATGTCCTCGCCGCAGTCCATTTTATAAAAGTATTTATAGCCATATAAGACTTTAAAAAAAACTCATAATTCACTAAGCCTATCTAAATTTAAACTATCTTCCTTAGCTAAGCAAGCTTNCCCGCAGTCCATTTTATAAAAGTATTTATAGCCATATAAGACTTTAAAAAAACTCATAATTCACTAAGCCTATCTAAATTTAAACTATCTTCCTTAGCTAAGCAAGCTTTTAACTACAGTCTTAGCATTAAGTTTCTTCAGATGTGGATATCTTTCTCCAACACCTANTTTAACTACAGTCTTAGCATTAAGTTTCTTCAGATGTGGATATCTTTCTCCAACACCTATAAACAACACTGGTTTCCCTGTAGAATACACCATAGACAACGCTGCACCAACTTTATCATCAACACTATCAAACTTCGTCAAAATAATTCCATCAACTCCTCTTCCAGATTCAGTTTTCTCAATAAGCGCTTTATTAAAAGTCACAAGTTGATCAACTCCATCATTCCCAACCAAAGCTTCTCCAACAAAAATCACAACATCAGGATTATTAATATTCACAAGTGTACCTAAAGGAACCATCAAAGATTCATTATGTTGCATTCTCCCAGCAGTATCAACTAAAACAACATCAATTCCTTGATTTTTAGCAATTTTTATAGCTTCCCTAGCAACAAATCCAGGCTCTTTCCCATATCCTTGTTCAAACAATGGTACTTCTAAAGTATTTGAATGTACTCTTAATTGTTCTATAGCCCCTGATCTAAAAGTATCACAAGCTGCTATCATAATACTAAGTTTTCCTCTAGTTTTTAAATAATATCCAACTTTTGCTAAACTTGTTGACTTACCAACACCATTTATTCCACAAAAAACAATAACATAAGGTGCTCGACGACTTTTAGCAGCAAGTGCATCTCTAAGTATATCTTTATAATTTTGTGGGGTTAAAAGTTTTTCTATTGAATTAGAAAGTGCTGATTTAAATGTTGCGGCTAATGAAGTAAATGATGCTGTTTTTGTATGAAGAAGTGAGTTTGATACTGATAAGCAAAGTTGTTCGGATATTGTTTCTGCAACATTTTTTTGGATTAAAGCATGTTGGAATTCACTTACTAATGGGGCGATATCTTGTTTGACTATTTCTTTATTCCCGGTAAATGATTTGACTTTATTTGCGAAACGAGAAAAAAACCCTAATTCTTGCTCTTCATCGCTGTCTGAATCTGATATATCACCTTTAAGAAACTCTAGGTTTTTAATATTTGTTTGGGTTTTATCTTTTGACACATCTAATCCTTCCATTTTTTTCTTTGTCACTTTATTGTCTATGCCCCAAGTTGTAGCTTTTTTTATTGGCTTTTTCTTTTCTGGTGATGAGGTGGATTTGGTTATAGGTTTTTTTGGGGACTTTTCTGATGATTCTTCAGTTGATTTAACTGCTGGCATGAATAAATTGAATTCTTCTGGTTCTTCGGTACTTCTTTTATGTAATTTGCTTTCTTCTTTCCATTTTCCATAGATTATTTGGAAATCTTCTTCGAATCGTATTTTCCTAAGCTGCATACCTTTTTTCTCAAGAAGGGATTCGAATTTTTCTTTCATGGCTTGAAGAAGTTTTTCTACAAAGAATACTGGGTAAAGTTCTTGGTATACAGCGGCGAATATTAGATCAAATTTTGGAAGAAGCTCCCATTTCATTATGTAGCCGTTGTGACTAAACTGGGATAAGTGAGTACGTTCTTGCTGGAGAACTTGGGCGATAAGGACATTGAGAGGAGACCATAAGTCGCCTTGGTTCCATAAAACTAGGCCACCACTGGTGAAGATGCATAAAAGCTCAAACATATTTATTAATTTGTCCACGTGTGATTATAAATAAAAAATGAATGAGAACCCTGATAGAGAATATGATAAATTAGATTTAAATCCTCAAAGGATAGAGCAACAAATTCCAATAGATATTAACAAAGATTATTCAGTTATTGATTATACAAGATTAGAACCAATAAAAATTGTATTTATAAGTAACATCATCCTGCTTTTTATAATAACAAGAATGTTTTTTTCATTATTTATGTTTCTTATAATAGTCCAATATATAGTGACATACCAATATTATACAGTGATAATCTTTGCCAGGCTATTTGACATTTGTGGATTAATCGGTTCAAAATATCTAAATTTATACTGCTGTATTATTCATACAATTATTATTTTTTTTGAACTTGTTGCAATAATTTATTGTGTAGTTCTAGCTTTCGAAGGTAAAATCATATTATCAGAAGAATTTAAAATTAGAGCTTTCATGATTATAATTGCTAGCCTTGTAGCTATAAATTTTATGATTAATAGTAATTTTTGTCGTCTGATTTTCAAAATGTCGATTTCTGATAAAAAATTGGCTCGTGCTACAATAAAATCAAGCAAAATTCCATTGTGTCTTTGCTTTAGTCAGATACAATTAAATCCTAAAGCTAATTTAAGCTAGATAGAATATCTCCTAATAAATAAAAATTTATGCTAAATTTTGTTTCAAAATATACTCTTGCTATTCTGGAAAAATTTTGGTAAATGGAATACCCAAAGTAAATATTCTATAAAAAATTATATATTTTTGAAGCCAAATTTCAAACACTACAATATTTTAATGAATAAAAGGAATTTTATTGTATTTATAAGTGGCCAACTTGCCAAAAAATTGAAATAATAGCTTTAAGTAAAAGTTAAATCATCAAAGTTTATCAAACTCAGGATAATTATGTATATTTTAGTAATGTTTACTAGTATATAAAATATGATTGAGAATGATTTGAATTTTGACTACAATTCTATTGTTATAAAACAAATTCCTGAGTTAACTCTAACTGAAAAATTTGATAGAGAAAAATCATCTGAAAAAAATTACGAAGAAAACTGTGAAGAAAGGGAAATTGCTGAAGATTCTAGTAATAAAAATACTCAATTCGAAGGTTTTATTTATGATTATGATTTGAAGCCTATAGCTTTACGCAATCTTTGCATGTTTCTGCTCTATATAAGAATATTTTTCAATTCAATACTGTTTTTTATCGTATATGAAAATGATTTTAAAGATTATAATCTTCGTTATTCATTAATTTTTGAACCATTGGGGTGGCTAGGTATTTGGAAAATGAATATATGCTTTATTTCTCTCTACGCGCTCTATTTTATATCATATACAACTTATTTTCTTTATTGGATTTTTTTAAATTTCTATTTTTACACTTATTATATTGGAGCATTTTTAGTGTGGTTTTCATTCATCACGCTTCATTTTATTGCTGTAATTCGATTATCTTGCATGATTTGTAAACTCTCACGAAGTAGGAAGGAGGAAATTATGCAAACTATTAGAATAAAAAAGCTTCATTTATGCTTCTGCTTGCTCTAATTATTCTTATTAAAAAATAGATATGCGTAATAAAATAATAAGGAAATATATTTTATTTTAATATGTTAATATATTATATTATATGCAATGATATGCTAGTTTATAAAGTTCAATCTTTTCTTATAATTTTAACAAATTAGTTGGGTTTTATTAATCCAATGCAATAGTAGGAGACTATTGACTTCCTAGCCTGCGTAAATATATCTAAATTTGGTGTTATAAACTTAAATATATTTCTAATCATAAAGTCAGCTATTTGACTATTGTCCAGCCCTTGCTAATTTTCTTCTTTTATTGTATATTTTCGTGATAAAGTTTTTTATTTCTCTGTCGATCTTGATAATTTCTTTTTATTGTATATTTTCGTGATAAAGTTTTTTATTTCTCTGTCGATCTTGATAATTTCTTGTTGCTGTGTTTTTCTCTAAGTGTTTTTTCAAATCCTTCATTCCATAAAACGATATGCGATAATGAAAAAAAAAAATTTCTTCATTCGCATATATTCGCATATTTTAAGTTTGTTTTCTATTTCATGTCTTTCAGTTTTGTATTCATTGAAATCTTCAATAACGTGTTTTTCTTTTTCTGCCCAGTGATGACAGTAAGGACATTTTGATCCGTGCTTTGATGTCTTGAGTATTTGTAGTGCTTTGTGAAGTTTGATCCTGATCTCATTTGGAAAATCAGTCCTGTCCCTAAAGT
>MPUH01000937.1:0-28861 GCA_001970955.1 Stentor coeruleus | reverse complement strand
ATGATGCTTGTATGTGTGCATAAACTCATTGTGAAAATACAAATATTAGTTGAATAGCTTATGTTTCCATTTTGCAGTTAATCAATCTTATTTTTTATAAAATTTATAAATGTTGTTGTTAGTCTTCTCAAGTCGTGCTAATGGAGAATTTCTAACAATAACCATTCAATCTTCTTTAACTTCAGCTAAGGGTCAGCACAATCAGTTGATAAAATTAAAAATTCCATAAAAATATAATGACAAAAATACACAATAAACCAAATTAGCTCATCATAATAAAATAATTATTTTGCCATAAAAATAATATGATTATAATATCCTATCTATATCTCTAAATTTCTATAATCAATCTCATTCAAAAACCTTAGCCCTGATCTCTACTTAATATAACCCTTACTTGTTATCTAAAATCCAACTCATCATTAATAAATTCAAACCTTCAAACAGCCATTTCACTATAACTATAAAAATAAATATGCTAGTTCGTCAACAAAGTTTAGCTAAAAATTCAAGTCTACGGCTTTCAGATATTTCTGAGTTCAAAGATGCTCTAAAATCTTATACCAACGTAATCAGTAAAGCTAAATCCATTCAAAGTTTAAAAAATTACCAGCAGAAATTTCGTAAGCATATAAAAGAGAAAGTAATAAAATCAAATGATAAACTTTGTAATAAAATTTCAAAAATTATCGAACCTGGATTAATGACAATAAGCAATTTTCAAGTGTTTCCTTTACTTTTAAGCATAGGTTTAACTAAAATCCCATTAAGAATTCCAGATACACTTTATTATGATGGAAATAATTGGTTTTTGATAAGAACTAGGAAAATATTAGAAATTATATCAGGTGTTAAAAGCTGTGAATTATTTCTTGCAGAAATTCAAGAAAATTTGAATTCGCCTTTTTGTTTATTTAAGCCTGAAGATGGGAAAATAAGTTTGTTTGATAGTTTGTCTGGATTAAAACATTTTATGGTTCAGCACTCTAAAGTTGTAGGATATTATCAGCATTTTATACAGCATGGAAGTTCAAATGCATCTATTTTATTTGCTTATGCTAAAAAGGGATCTTATATCAGAACTTTTATTATCCAAAACAACGAAGAAATTTCTCAAAGGCCATCAAAAGTTTTAGAAAGTAGACAATCAGGTACAAGCAACAATTCTGCATTTCAAATGGTTTCAGCTTGTCTTAAAAATATAGTATTTAAACATAATAGTATCAAAACTCTTAAACGACAATCAACATTTCAATTTCCAGAAAGTAGTGACAGTTCATTAACAGTATTAGAAGAACCAAGTTATGAGAAGGATAAAGAATCAGCTAAGTATACTAATCTTATTCAAAGGATAAGAGCTAGTGGAAACTTTCTTCATCCAAATGAGTATCCATCTAATTTTGAAAACTCAGATAATATGAGAAATTATATAGTCAAATTAAGAAATACTAGAAATTTAACTGTTTATCAAGTAAAAACAGTTATTCCAGCTATTGAAAAGATGAGCAAATACTTGTTTATAATTATTTCTAATCATTTTAAGAAGACCTTATCCCAAGAAATATCAGAAATTTCATTAGTTTTTATTAAGCATTGCACTTTAGGTTGGTATTTTCTTAAAGTAAAAGATTTAAAACTGTCTCAAAAACCTACAGTAGAAAAAACAGAGATAGAATCTCCAGATACAATTATAGAACTATCTTACCATTTTTCTTCATCAATTTCAGATATGAGCAAAGCTTCAGATTCAATAAGTTTATTACCTAATCCTGAAATTACTCGAAATGATGAACTAAAAAATGATAAGCAAATTAAAGTTAGAAGTATTTGTAATATTCAAGCTAAATCATTCCTCAATCATCATAAAGCTAAATCTGTAAATTTTAATCTTTCTGAAACCGCTAATAATTATATAAGTGAAGCTGCATTAAACTACGATTCATTTAAAATAAATGCTAGAATGGCAAAAGCAGATTTTCAGTCTTTTGAAAGCAAATATAATGCATCTGGTATTTGGAAAGAGCTCTCAATCAAAGTTCAAAAAAACATAATGAATAGTGCAATAGCTAGATATTTCTTTAGATTTTCCAGTGAAAAATATTATTCTCTTTCTGAAGGAATACAGAAGGTTTTCTGCTCGAATTTTGATACTCGGTATAAAAAGTATATTAAAGATGTTCATAAAGGGTTTAAAATAACCCATAGAGAATTTGATATATTGAAAAACATATATTTCAGGAATATCAGGGATTATAATATTGAAGAAAAAGATTTAGAAATTATAGATATCAACTTTGAAATGTTTAGGAATTGTGTTGTTCAAGAAAATTAAATTTATTAGATAAATAATACGATGATTTTAATTAAGGATATAAAATAGACTGTTTAGTATGGAATATTTATTGAAAATACTTTAAATATGCTTTATGGGATTATAGGATATTTTAAGTTTCAATAAATATAAATTAATAATTGATTCTTACTATTTTTATAAATAAAACAGTTTTTTTTAAATTTAAACTTATACCTAGCATTAGCATTTTTTATATTCTGGTATACCTTTTAAAATCCATAAACTGCAGTTATTTTAAACTCAAATGTTTTTATAAAACTACAGCTAATATTTAAAAAAATGAATGTCTCAGATGAAATAACATCAATTTATAAAGGGAAAATTTCTCTTGCTGAGGCCATGAAAGAGATTGATACTGTTAAAAAAGCTTTTGAGATTACAGGGAGAATTGAAACCAAATTGAGCGCTCAAGATGAAGTCATAAAAGATTTACAAGAAAAAAGTGACATGTATGCATCATATGGATTTGTCATGACCAAAGCAGAAGAAACTAAGCAATCAGTTAATAAAATCATCAAAGACAAGTTTGAAGAATTCACAGCTAATTTTTTTACACATTTAAATGAAAAAATTAGCAGAAACGAAATTGACAATTTTATTTCGAATAAATGCACTTGGACAGCATTTAATTCGCTAACACAAAATGTTGGATCATTAAAGTCACGCTTGGACAAACATATTTTTTCAGATTTCGAAGGCCTGAAAACCAAGATGAAAGTTAGGTTCGGAGATAAGCATGCAGAAATTATAAATGAAAATGCTAAGATTATGGAAGAGTTTTCTCAGATAAAAATGCGCATGTCGGCAGTTGAGCAAAAAATCAATGAAATGTTTGTTGATGATGGTTTAGGAGATAGTGAGGATTATGACAGCCAAGAAGAAAATGACAATATTATGCAGAACTTAAATAATAAAGATTCACTTGAAAGCGATGAAGATAATCATAAAAGCGATTCACCCAAGCTAAATATTACAGTAATTGAGCCTCGACGAGATTCTATACTACTCCAAGAGTCTAAACCTATAATACAAGAATCAGATCCTGTTGTTATTCCAATACAAGAACCTAAGCCTGTAGAAGAGAAAAAATGTTTAGATCAAATAAAACCATCTCTAACATCTGCAATCATCCCAACACAAGAGCTCCCAATAATCCAAGAAAAACCATTACAAACCCCAAGCATTACCCCAATTGCCTCAGATCCTCCAAAGCTTGAACCTCCCACTCAATCATTTTCTATACCCAAACCAACTCAAGATCTTAAACCTTCTCTTCTTATAGAAACTCCAAAACCTCCAGAACCCCCAAAACCTCCAAGTGATCATGGTTCAGCATCAAGAAATAATACATTTCCTCCAAGTGATCATGGTTCAGCATCAAGAAATAATACATTAGAAATCCCAGATATAACTTCATATAAAAAAAAAGATGATGAAACAAGTTCAAAACATAGGAGAAATTCTTCAATAGGAGATCCACCAATTCTTAGTAGAAAAAATAGTATGTGCAGCAGTGTTGGATATGGTGGTACAAGTGGAGGTGTTGGAGGTGGTTTAAGAGGTTTGAATAAAAAACTCAATTTATTTCAAAAAGACTTAGAAACATTTAAAGGGTTTATTGATGAAAACAAATTTTCTATAGAAGAAATAAAAGGAGAGTTTGGGAAAGTTTATGACAAAATTGATAGAGTTAGAATTAGATGTGAAGAAATTGAGATTAATAGGCAGAATATGGAACAGAGTTTTATTAAAGCGCTTAGGAGAAGTGGAAAAGATAAGAAAACTCCAGTTAAACAACAAGTGAATATGATAAATAGTAAGGATTTGAAGAAAATTTATGAGATGATGAATGAAAAAACTACAAAATTAACAGTTTTCGAAGTGCAAATGGATAGGATCAGCCAGGATATGGAGTTTGTTAAAGGGAGTTATAAAGAAAAAATCAATGATATTATAAACTCGCTTCGTGGACTTGACAGTTTTCGAAAAGAATCAGTTAAAGATTCATCTGATACTAATCATAAAATAAACATAATTGATGAAAAACTCAGTTCTTTGTATAGCATGTTGAATAAAGAGTTACAAAATATCAAAGGTCCAATGACTGATTTGATTTCTGATCAACAAAGAGAGAAAGAAATCTTGGAAGAGAACTTAAAAAGACAGCAGGCAACTTTTAGAGATATAGTCGATGAATGCTCACTTAGTATGAAAAATATTGTACCTGAAAATATTGTACAGAGTAGAATTAGTACAGCAAGGCCAAATACTAGAAAAGCAAATGAATCTCCTAAGGTTTCTGTTAAGCATAAATTTTATGATTCGAATAATGCTTATAGAGTTTCAAACCCGAATTCAAAAGCTGATGAAAATTGGCTGTCGTTTTATCCTGATGGGAGGACACTTGCTTTACCAAAGGTGGGAATTAAGAAATCTGAAAAAAGCTTGACGCAGGAGTTTAGGAAGAGTAATGAGTTTGACGCGAAGAAGTATTTGTAGGAGTAAATATCCTGTAAATAATTATTTAGATATAGTAAGATAGTTTATTTGATAAATTAGTAATTTATATAAGATATATTTTTAGAGAGAATTATAAAGGTATACAATAAAAATAATATAAGGTTGATTATATATACTGATTAGGATAAAGACTAATATGTGAGATTGGAGATATATATATATAAGTAAAGAATATCACAAATATGAAGTTTAATCTATTTACAGGACGAAAATTGTGTATTAGATAGTGACAAATGTGGATGCGAATATTTTAATATATTTTTAAAATGGCAAATCAAAGTCACTTTGCTAAATATATACAATCTTTATTAACACACAGTATTCTTAATTATTATTCAATATAATAGTTATGGGTTGTTATTTTCCTCGAATTGGCATAACAGCTGAAGAAGCTGCAGTGATAAATTTCGAGACAAATCTTAGATATTCTGAGCTTTCTGTCATTTATCTAGATAAAGTGCACAGGAAATACTCATATAAAGGAAATGTATCAGAATCACAATGGAAAGATATATGCAATATACTTAAACTATCACTCAGTTATTTAGATTGTAGCCAGCATATATTGAATTACTATGAAAATTATAAAGGTTCAACTTATAATTTTTCTTTAAAAAAGCTTCTGATTTTAGGAGTATTACTTGGTGATGGAAAACCTATAGAAAAAGGAAGGCTTTTGTTTGAAGCTATGGATGATAGTGGTTGTGAAATATTAAATTTAGGGCAGGTACAAGATCTTGTTGAAATTATGGTAAAGATTACTTGTGAAATGAATCCTAGGATTTTAATGAAGGACGAGTTTAATGATGTGACCTTTGAAGATTTAGAAAAATATATGGCGAAACTCTCAAGAGGAATAAAAGATGCAATTCACAAAGCGGTTGAGGAGATAATGAAAGGATGTGATATGATAAGGACTAAAGAATTCTTGAGTAGATTATCGCTTGGGGAAATGCAGTCTTTTCTCTCAGCAAATGGGATAAGAACTTACGTANAACTTACGTAAAAATGCATACTCCAAGATATAAAGCTAGGAAATTTAAGGCTGATTAAACTTATTAACCAAATGATTATACTCATAATCTTCTTGATAATTATGAAAATTTTGTTTAATTATTTATCATTTGAAAAACAAATTAGTATCGTAATGTGCTTAAATATTTGGTAATTGAAAGGAACAGGATAAGGACGATCTGTCTATTGTAGTAAACTCCTAGATGAAGAGCAAACATTATCTCTAATCCAATTAAATTATCAAATTTTTCTTATTAAATTTAGAGTTGAAGCTAAGAATGAGGGACTGAGTCTTTTAAAAATTAGTTAATTATAAAATTCTTACATAGGCTTTACTCCCATATAATTTGTAATAAAAATAGTATAAATAAATCAAAATTTCTTCACGGGTATTATGCAACTAGCTTAAACTAAATTATCTAAATTTAGCTCTTGCAAACCTAAAACTATTTGCATCATAATAAAAATGCCAAATGAAAGTTTTAACTAATAAATAATTTTCTATTTCATAATAAGAATGATAGTTTATTAATCCTATACATAAAATTATATTATAATTTTCTTGAAAAAAAATTATTTATCAAAGGCATTTTCGTTTATATTTCATACGTAATTATTTAATATATTTTAATTTCCTGCATGCATTATTTTAAGTCATATTTTCGAACATATCCTTCAAATTTTTTAATAAATCTAGTCAAATAACCGAATTTTTTATTAGTATTTTTTAGCTAAACTCTTCAAGCATTTACTAATTTAAGCAAGTCTCCCTAAACCAAAAGCAATAATTGCCAATTTTACCACTATTTAACGCCAAATATAATTAGTTATAATTAAATACAATTAAAAATACTTTTTTTGATTCTCAATCAGTATAAAAATATGGGTTGCTATACCTCTCGTATTGATATAACAGCCGAAGAAGCAGCAGTAATGAATTTTGAGATGATTCTTGGATATTCAAAATTATCTGCAATATATTTAGATAGAGTGCATAGGAAATACTCTTATAAGGGAAGTATATCTGAAACGCAATGGAAAGACATATGCAAAACACTAAGTTTAGCACCAAGTTATTCGGATTCTAGTCAGCATATATTCAATTACTATGAAAACTATAAAGACTCGGCTATTAGTTTTTCTTTAAAAAAGTTACTGATTTTAGGGGTGTTACTTGGTGAGGGAAATTCTTTAGAAAAAGGAAAACTTTTGTTTGAAATTATGGATGAAAGTGGAAGTGAGAAATTGAGTTCAGAACAAATCCAAGATCTTATTACACTTATGGTCAAAATTTCTTGCGAAATGAATCCTAGGATTTTTTTGAAGGATGATTACAACGATGTTACCTTTAAAGATTTAGAAAAATATATAGCAAAACTCTCTAAAGGGAAGGAAAACATAATAAACAAAGTGATGAAGAAAATAACAAAAGGATGTGAGACTGTAAATATCGAAGATTTTTTACGAAGATTGTCTTATGGGGAAATACAGAATTTTTTCTCAGCACATGGGATAAGAACTTATGTAAAGATGAATATCTCAAGATATGGAACTAGGCAAAAAAAGGCTGATTAAGTTAATTTAGATTAGTAATAGTTAAGAATTATCGCTTGACTATTGTCCAGCCCTTGCTAATTTTCTTCTTTTATAGTATATTTTCGTGATAATTTTTTTATTTCTCTGTCGATCTTGATTATTTTTTATTTATTGTGTTTTTCTCTAAGTGTTTTTTCAAATTCTTCATTCCATAAAATGATATGCGATAATGAAAAAATTTAGTTTCTTCATTCGCATATTTTTTTAAGTCAAGTTAGTTTAGATAATAGAATCCATTATAATTAGAACTATAGTTTTTTAGTATAATTAGAACTATAGTTTTTTAGTTGCTTTAACCATAATATGATCTTTTCATAGAATGATAGCTTTGATATATACAAAAATATCTAACTAGCTATCCAGACGTTTGATTAAAGCATTTGATGCTAAAAATCAAGATGCAAATAATCATAAAACAGTTTTATATAGAAAAAATACTTAATTTTCAAAGCTATAAACCCTTTGTTTTCATAAAAAATCACCAGGTGAAGTTTGAAAGAGTATAGAAAAGATTTCTAATGAAAACAAAACTAAATAAAAAAAAATAATATCCTAAATAAAAACTTTTACCTATTCAATTCTTTCGTCATCTTGATTAGTTAAAAATTGCTCATTGCCTATTCATTTTTAAAATTGCCCATATCTCAAATATAAAATTAGTTAAATAATCGTATAAATAAACTCAAGCAAAATAATAATTACCTTAAACCTTAAAAAGATTCAAATTAAATATTGAGCCTTAACACAATTTTTTTTAGAATATAATTTTGCAAATACTTGCTTTTATGTTGCTTTATATTCTAATTGTTTCATTTTCAGTAAAAAATTAGACACTGATTAGAATCTTAAGTAAAATTTAACTTCATCAGTAATTATTTTTTAAAAAGCAATTGGTAATGTCAAATCATAAAATCTCAAAAGCATGAATTTTAATTATAATGATAATATTTAATACAAATGAACTACTAGGGAGCTTTATTTTATTTCTGCTAGCAGCCATTGGAAGAACTGCTGGACTAGGAGGTAGTGTCTTTGCTATAAGTATATTTTTATTATTATTCAATTTCAACCTTTACTATTCAATTGGCTATACCCAAATATCGATTTTTACAGGTGTTTTAACTTCAATGACACTAAAATTCAAGACAAGAAGCCCATTGGGTGATAAGCCTTTAATAGAATTTGATACACTTATGCAAGTCATTACCCCAATAATACTTGGTATTAGCCTTGGTTCTCATATTATACCAATGTTTCCCTTATGGTTACTATCAGTAATCTTCATTTTATTCAACTTGGCACTCTGCATTTACGTATTATTTAAAATAAAATTTTACTACATAAATACTAAAGTAGCCCCTGAATCAGGAATTGAAAAAATTAACATGAATCAGATGAATGAGATTAATAGGATTTTTAAATTTGTGAATTCTGAGCAAGCAAAATTTGGACAAGTATTGACTAAACATTGTGAAAAGGATAAAAATAATGAAATTTCAGAAGAAAATTTTGAAGAGCCAAGAAACAATATTATTGAAGACAAAGAAAATCTTAAATCTAAAAGTAATGATGATAATGAAAATATTGAAATTGAAACAGGAAATGAAAAAGTGAGTGAAGAGTTTATGCAAGCAGCTAATAAACTTCAATATTTTTTGGATGAAAATAAAAAAATTATATCGAAGTATCAACTTATTTACTATACTTCTGTGTTTATAATAAGTATATTTTTGTCCAACATTTATCTTAGCCCATCAATTGTAGGAGTTTCTGGTTGCTCAGATGGATATGCTTATCTTTTATCAATTTATGGCATTTTAATTCTTATCATAAATGCCTTAACATCATTTTATCTAGTGGGAAAAACCAAGATTTACCAAGCTGTCTCTTACAAATTCCAAATTACAGACATTTCATGGACTTATTATCTATGCTTAAAAGTTTGGATTTTCTCTCTGATATCAGGATTTATCTTAGGCTTTTTAGGTATGTCAGCAGGATATATAATCAACCCTATGCTTCTTTACTTTAATCTTCCCCCAGTTGTATCTTCGTTTTCTACTGCATTTTCAATATTTTACACATCAAGCATTCCAACATTTCAATTTATTATATCAGGTAACTTGGATTATCGCTATTGCATCTGGATTACAATTATTTCAATATTAGGTAGTCTTGTAGGCTCATTTGGTCTTCGGCCCTGGATTTTGCAAAGAAAAAAGTTTTACTTTTTGCTTGTAATTCTTGAGTTTATTTTGCTGATCTCTTTAGGTAGCATTTTTGCTATACAAATTTACAAGCTTATAAACACTAGTTTTGTCTTGGATTTTGATTCACTTTGTGGTAACTAATAGAAAAACTGCTTAATAAATTTAGGTTAGAATATGATTCAGATAAATCAGATTTTTTTGTAATGGTAAAAGTATATACAATTTATGAAAACTTTGAAAATTATACAAATGACTATATATTTAAGATTCAAATTATGGGTATAACAAGTGATACGAAAAGGATTATTTTGTAATAGAAGATAATATTTTTATCTGAATTCATTTAAATTTACTATGATTATGTGCCAAAAGAGATTTCATGTATTAAATATTTAAGCATATAAGTTCATTATGCATAATATAATTAAATATTAGATTTAAGTTACAAAGTATTGTAAGAAATTTTGAAGTCTTGCATTAATCCTTGCTACATAAATTACTTGTGAAAGCTGATACTTAAGTGTAAATAAAAAAATTTTTTTTTTATGAATCTCTAGATAACAAGCGAATAATTAAATAACTTCTTAGCTTATTTTATTGATTTACTATTTTAATATATAGTCTAAACTTAAAAAATTGATTTTATGTAAAATTGAATTTCATCATATAGCATTTTCCTCTTAAATTTTCCATAGCTCACAACCAAACACTTATCCTTTCTGAATCCTTATTAAACATCTTATATTGGCATTAGGCAATTAAAGAATCACTTTTAACCTTATATATACACGATATTGGATCAATATCATCTAAATCTCCAACCTTTTTAAGCATCTCTTAGAAAACCATCACAAAGCATCAAAAAATCGCTATTAGACTACCAAAAAAAACTCCCCTGCATTTATCATGATTATTTTATATGACAAAATCACAAAAGCCAAGCTAAATTTCGAAAATTTGTTTATCTCAATATAGGCAAATACCATTCTGAAAAGCTCATAAAGCTATGATTAATAATCAAACTATTATAATGATTATTTTTAACTTAGAAGAATTATTTGGGAGCTTTATTTTGTTTTTATTGTCAATCGTAGGAAGAACTGCAGGACTTGGAGGCAGTGTCTTTGCTATAGGAATATTTCTATTATTATTTAAGTTCAACCTTTACTATTCAATCGGCTATACCCAAGTTTTGATTTTCACAGGAACTTTGACAACTATGCTTTTAAGATTTAAGACAAGAAGCCCTTTAGGAGATAAACCAATGATAGAATTCGATATACTAATGCAAGTTATTACCCCTGTTCTATTAGGTCTGAGTTTTGGATCTCATGTAATCCCAGCTTTTCCAGTGTGGCTGATTTCTGTTATTTTTGTCACATTTAATGGAATTCTCTGTATTTTTGTGCTTCTGAAAATTATTTTATATTATAAAAATCCAGCAGGCATATTATCGCAATGTACTGCCAAAAATAATGAAGAAAATTCAGATCATATCGCTAGTACAGACAGGCTACCACAAAGTATTGAAAGTGAGCAGGCGATTTTTGGACACAATCTCGAAGAAAATAGTGAAAATATTGAAAATTTTGTAAACAATAATGATCACTCTGAATCTAACGATGCGAAAAACTCAGAAAACGAAAACAATTATATTAATGAGCCTGAAAAATATCAGGATAACTATGCTCAAAATGAAGAAGTCATTGAAATAGGAAAAAAAGATATAGAAAAAAATGAGATTAAAGTTAAGTTTGAATATTTTTTAGCTCAGAACAAAAGAGTGATGACGAATATTCAGTTGGTTTATTATGTTTTGGTATTTATAATAAGTGTATTCCTATCAAATATTTTTCTAAGTCCTTCAGTGGTTGGTGTATCTCCATGTTCAGACAAATATGCTTATCTTATAGCAATATACGCTATACTAATATTAATCATCAATACTTACACATCATTTTACCTTGTAAACAAAACCAAAATATACCAAGCATCCTCATACAATTTTCAGCCATATGACATAATTTGGACCTATCGTCTCTGCCTAAAAGTATTAACATTCAGTCTAATATTCGGCTATTTTCTAGGTGTTCTCGGTATGTCTACAGGTTATATTATAAGCCCTTTCCTCCTTTATTTTAACTTACCACCAGCTGTAACAACATTTTCATCATCTTTTGCCATATGTTATACATCAAGTATTCCAACACTCCAATTTATAATCTCCAATGACTTAGATTATAGATATTGCATCTGGATAACTCTCGTATCTATCTTAGGAAGTCTAGGTGGTTCATTAGGTCTTCGTCCTTGGATATTACAAAGAAAAAAAAATTATCTTTTATTAATTGTCTTGATATTTATAATGATAATTTCACTTGGAATTTTATTTGCAGTTCAAATCTTCAAGCTTGCTAACAATAGTTTTGTATTGAATTTTGCCTTGCTTTGTGATAATAATTAGTAGGAAATTATTAGATAAGTATAGTCTGATTATTGAAAATAAAGTTAGGTAGAATTGATTGTTTTTAGGAGGATTTTATATGTTTTTGGAAGTGATATTATTAAAATACTGAAGATGCACTTTTATTTTTGCCAAAAAGATATTGGGATATATGCTTTTGGGTTTTCAAATAAAGATAGTTTAGGGATTTTCAGATTTCAAATAGCAATTTGCTTATGATTTACTAACCCAGAAAAAAAATAGTTGAGTTTAGATTTATTTCATTTTAATGATGAAAGAAAGACTTTTTTCAGTTTTATTTCATAAACTTCTGATACTAGGATAAGCTTTTTCAGTATTCGTATAGTTTTATGTTTTTTGAGTTTTTTTGTATAACATATAAGTTGTTCTCTAAAAATGATAAGAGTTCATGGCCTGTAAGTTCTAGGACCTGACACTTGTCTATCTGGGTCTAAATTTCTCTTTTAATTACCTACTGACTATCTTGGAAAATCCTGTTATATTAAAATTTCTATGTTTCTAAACCTAACATATCAAATTATCAGCTAAAACCATATCTTTCTCCTCTCTACGAAGTTTCTTTTAAAATTAAAATTAAAATTCTAATACTTGTCAAATACAATTATATAAATCTATTACAGTAATAAATTCCTCTTAAAATCTTTAAAGTTCTGCTTATAAAAAAATCTATTCAGAAACACACAAACAAATCTAACTCACCAAATTTTCCTTTCTTTATAATAAATAATCTCTATTCATAACTATCACCAAGCAAAACAACCGACAAAAAAATCCCAAATATTTATCTCACTCCTTTAATTCTTTCTCCACTTTAAAATTTATCCCATCTCTCCACAATCATATAAAATCTCTTCCCTCAAATACCCCCTTATCTACCTCACCACATTTAGCCTCACACATTTTCAAAATCAATGTTAAAATTGTTAATATTTACGATAAATTTCTAGGAGCAGACTCTCTAATAGCTTCCAGTTCCTTAATCGCATTAATCAAGCACAGATTCGGTTCATCTTCTTTTTTAAAAGTATACGCAGGGAAATTTGGGTCTTTCCTCTTCCTCTTTTTAGGTTTTTCCTGAGGATAAAATGGTTCAATTTCCTCAAACTTATCAAAATTCGTCGTATCATACTCAGAACTTAATTTCGGTACCCAAGGCGGGGTAGATTTTCTTAAATTTTCCCAATCAACATCAGCAAAAAAAGGATGTCTTTTAATCTCATCCGCACCTTTACATCCTAACCTATTACTTGCATCAGTGACAAGTTTTCTTATCAAATCAGTAACTTCCCTAGATAAATTAGCTTCTCTAGGTATAGCAAATGTTTTTTTCCAATGTAATATTTTCTGACATGTAATACTTGGATCATCAGCAAAAAATGGTGGGTAACCAACAACCATTTCAAACAAAATCACACCAACTGACCACCAGTCAACAGATTCATCATAACCTTTTCTAGCAAAAATCTCAGGAGCTATATAATCAGGTGTTCCAACAGTTGAATAAGCTAATTTTCTACTTCGTTTAAATTCAGTTTTTTTATCAAGAAGCTGTTTGTATCGAGCTTCTTCTTCAAACCTGGTAAGATTTGAGTATGGGCTTTCAAAGTTAATTTCGCTTTGTTTGCATAGGCCAAAATCAGAAAGTTTTACATGGCCTAAATTGTCTATTAGGATATTATCAGGTTTTAGGTCTCGATGTATATAATTCAATTTGTGTACTGATTCAACTGCTATTATAGTCTCGGCTATATAGAATTTAGCTTCGTTTTCAGGAAGAATATCTCTTTTGATAAGCATAGTCATTAAATCTCCTCCAGCAAGATACTCCATGACTAAATACAAGAATTTTTCATCTTGAAATGATACTTTCAAATCAATTATCCAGTCATTTTTCGCTAGGGCTAATATGTTTCTTTCAGCTCTGACATGGTTGATTTGGTTTTTTTTTAACATTTCGCCTTTATTCATTTTTTTCATTGCTAGGAACTCACCAGTGGCCTTATGACGAACTACCCGGACTTCACCGAATGCTCCACGGCCGATTATTGCTATTGGTTCATAGTCAAAGATAGTGATTCTTCGACGTTTATTTCTAAGATTCTCTGCTTCACGATGGAAAATCTCGTGCTTGACCATTTGTTGTTCTGTTTGAGATAAAGCTAGCTCGGCCATTTTTTGGTTTAATTCTTCCCAACACTCCCGTTTAGCTAGATCTTCTTTTTTCATACGAGAGTATTTCATTTCTATATATGATTTTGCAGCTTGAGCTTTTTCTTTTGATATTGATGATATTGCTGCATCTTCTTTAGCTTCATGCTTTCGTAGTGGGCTTATTCTAGTATTGTCCATATTGTTTATATTAATTTTAATTAGAGAATTTTTTGGGGTTTTAAATGTAGTTCATGGTTTTTAGTTTTAGTTGATGAATATTTTAGGTGTTAGGAAAATTTTTTTGAATAAAAATCCAAGTCTAAAATACTTAAAAGCATTAGATAAATTAAATCTACTTTATAATCTCTNTTTGGGGTTTTAAATGTAGTTCATGGTTTTTAGTTTGAGTTGATGAATATTTTAGGTGTTAGGAAAAATTTTTTAAATAAAAATCCAAGTCTAAAATACTTAAAAGCATTAGATAAATTAAATCTACTTTATAATCTCTGATCTATTTAAAGACCTTCCACTTGTTCCAGAAGCACCTAAACCTCCAATATCAGGTAGTGCATTGACCATAGTAAACCCATAAGGTGGAGGAGGCATTCTAGTTTTTCTCTCAACCCTTTCAATATTCGGCCTATCACGAGGTTTTTTAATCTTAGGCCCTTGTTCATCCCATAACTCAGTCGGTGTTACAAAAGGTGTATCTTTAGGTTTCTTCATAATATTCCCATATAATTCTCTAAGTTGCTTAGCTGAAGGTTTCGTTGGTAGTCTTTCAAAAACTTTCGGTTCTTTAATAGGAGGGTTTAATCCCCATTGTTTATTATTCAGGATTTCTGCATTGAATTTTTCAGTTGGTCCAGCTGATATATCAAGTTTATAATCAGAACCATATTGTATGATTTTTCCATGAAGCTGAGATTTCGCCCTAGAAATCGACGGGATGTTTTTTTGGCTAAACTCTGAGTCTACAACTTCATTTTCATAATCAGGGATCATATCAAAAAGGTCTTTTTTACTATCATGATATTTTTTCATAGACTCCATACTACTAACAGAAGATTGATTTTTATCTCCAATTATACCATTATTAGGGACAAGCATTTTCATATTATTAGGATCATTTTTAAGCTGATAAAGGGCATTGTATTGTTTTCTGCTTATAGTTCGAAAGTTTTCTGGGGTTTCTGCAGGAGGTAGTCTAGTTTTTGTCCCTTCAATAAAAGTTACACCAGGGTTAAGTTTTATAGCTTCTATTAAAGGTGGTTGGATCATAGTCACATTTTTTACCCAGTCTTTTTCTAACTGTGGAGCTGTTTTCATTCTTTTGACTGAAAGAAATTCTTTTTGTGGGTTTTTTTTATTTTTAGGTTTAGGTACTTCGATTGGGGGTTCTTGGGATAAGTATCTTATTTGAGCACCAGGGTCTGGAAGATTTTCAGTTTTGACAGGGTTAACGAATATAATTTTACCTCGGTAGTCGTATGTGAAGTTCTTTTTTTTCATCTCTTCAGCTTCTTTTTGGATTTTTTTCTCATTTTCTGTTTCTTCTTCTTTCATTTTCTTCAACCTCTCTTGGTCTTCTTTACGTCTTTTTAACTCTTGCTCTTTCCTACCACGCAAATTTTCTACTTCTTCGTTGATTTCTGATATTTTTTCTTGAAGCATTGGGGTTGGGGTTATCCCTTCTTCAATTATGTGGCTATCTTTAATATCTTTTAAACTTTTATTAAGTTTTTGTATTCTCGGCATGCCAGATCTTCTTGAACTATAACTTTTCATTGATCTTGCATCAGGTTGTGTAGGATTTGTTGGGTTTTCTATCTTAGGAATCCTTATTTTTCTTTTTACCGGTACCGCATTCCTAGCCCAAGTATCAATACTACAAGGTACAGGCTCGATTTCTTCAATCCATTGCTCAGTTTCATCATCTACTTTTATATTACTTTCTTTGTGTATTCTGATATCTCTTCTAAAATACAAAAGTTCAATCATTGATACTGATACAGCAATTGTTGACTTGACTGAATAAGGAGTTGAAGCTTTAGTTAAATAACTTTCATAAAGCTGATTTCCACCTTGAGATAATATCTCTTCAACAGTTTCATAGGCGACTATTTCTGCATTTCTTAGAAAATTTTCCGGCTTTTCAGTCATGTGATTTAAATAATAAATTATTGGAATTTTATTTTTAGAGGATTTCGAAGTTTTTCAGAATTAAGATTTTTTGTTTAGGTTTTTTCAAGTTTAGTTTAGAGTTTTTTATATAATTTTGGTTAAAAGGATGATTAGAATGGTTTGTAAAATATGTGATATTAGACTATGAGTAATAAGAAATATTTGGTAAACAAATTTGATATTATTTTGGATAAGTGTTTGGTGTATGAAAATTTTAGGGTGATTAATAAGATATTTCTTAGTAACTTGCATACTTAATGGATCAAATTCTTCTATTTTATTGTAGTTTAGTAAGCATTTAAGAATTTTGTTGGTTCTTTTAAAATTTTCTGGTTTTGTTCAAACAATTCTTGAAATTTGTTTTACTTTCAATTTATTCTTTGACCAGATTTTTGCATTTGTTTTTGTATCACATTCAAATTTTAGACAAGTTTTTTAATCTTTCAAGGTATAAATAAAGCCTACTTTCTAATAAAAGTAAATAAAACTAATAGTATCTAATTCAACTTTATTGAAATTGTAAAAATACAAGTAATAACATATAAGTCTCCTAATCGATTTTCAGAAAATTCTTCAATAATTTTCTCACTTTAAAAGCACAGTCTGCGTATTTGATATAAAAAATAATTGCTTCAAATATTTTTTCCCTTCAGTTTTCAATTACTAAAAAATAATACTAAATCTTTTAATACCAGACTTAATTTGCGTTTATTGTAAGAATTAATACTTTTACATACACTATTAAAGGGTATCATAGTATAAAAAGTTGTTTCAGAAGATCTTATCTCATAATTCTTTGCTGTCTGAATACTTAACATATTCCGATTTAATATTTCAGTGAAGAAAAGAATTGGAAAATTGATTGAAAAGAATATTTAAGAAGGAACGAAAACAAAAGAACTCTTATCATTATTTCACTTATTGCAATGAATACAAACTGAAAGACATGAAATAGAAAACAAACTTAAAAAATATGCGAATGAAGAAAATAATTTTTTTTCATTATCGTATATCGTTTTATGGAATGAAGAATTTGAAAAAACACTTAGAGAAAAACACGACAAACAAGAAATAATCAAGATCGACAGAGAAATAAAAAACTTTATCACGAAAATATACTATAAAAGAAGAAAATTAACAAGGGCTGGACAATAGTCAAGTGATAATTCCTAACTAATATTAATCATTATTTCACTTAATTTACTAAGTTATTTTAGTTATTTTAACTTGAAAAGCTTATGTCAGAATATGATATTTTAGTTTATTGCAATATACTGATAATATATAAATTATGTACTTTACAGAAACATATTTACTATATTCATATTTCAAACTTCTTTTGTATAAAATTCTATAAAACCTTAACTAAATTCTACTTATATTTTTGGAATAGGCTTATCAAAAGTAGGTTTCCCTTGTATATATCTAATTTCTCCTTTATATTTCTTTCTTTCTTTAATATAATCTCCTGCAGGTAGACCAGCAGTATTTCCTTCAAGCATATAATTAACTTGTACAGTTAATATTCCCACTCCCGGTATAAGTCCAGTTTTTTTAGCATAATATTTCATATGCATTGGCAATTTATCAATATTCTGATGCAAAAAGTCAAAATCGGTTTTGACTGGAGGGAACACCGACATTACAAAAGGATCATCACCTATTCTTTTTGAAGGAATAGGTACTGTTTCAGCCATTTTTTCAAAAAGCTTCTGAACTTTTGGATCAATATTTTCTCCGGGTATTGTTAAACTACTACGCTTCATAACATAATTGTAAGTATATGGAGAGACAATAAAACCATATGCTATTTTATTAGCCTTTGGATATAATTTAAATATCAAATCCTCACTTACTTCTGACATTACTTCTATTAATCCATTCATTCGATAATTTTCATCCACGACTAAAATTCCATGACCAGTTATATATTGATTTTCTGGTCGATTATCATTTTCAAGAAGTACAAAATGGTAAACAGTAATCATGTCGATTGAGATTAGTTTGTGCGTTTTACGATCTCTTGCAAGGGTTACTATCATTGATAATAGTTTAGGATGATTAAGTATTCTAGCGAGATGCTCCTCACTTAAATCGAAATAAAGGTCATAGAGAGAACGAAATTCTTGAATCAGTCTATCTTGAAGGCCAAAATGCAAAGTACGAAACTCTTCGATTTGTTCAATATATACTTTCTTATCAAGCATTAGCATCTTTTGATTGGATGCATTGGGTGCAGTTGCTGACATATTTATAATCTTATTTATCACCCAATTTGATATCATAAAAACAGTTTATTCCTAGTAAAAAATGATAAAAGTTTTGTTAAAATATAAAGTGCCAAGTTATAATTAGTTCTATATAAATTCTCTTACTAAACGTTTGGATCTTTTGATTTAAAATCTTAGATGCAATCGCTAGTATATTTATATAGTCTAATAAATAGTTTGACTATAAATCAGAAATAGAATTTATCCCAGGTTGAGATTTTTTCATCTCAACTAACTATCAATTTTTCTTAATGGACTTTTGATAATCTGATTGTTTATAATTCTAATAGTAAACTCAAAAACTATAAAAAAATATGTACAATCAATATGATAAAATAAGCTCAAAAATCAATCCAAATAACCTGCCTCAAAACGAAGCAGTGAATAATTATAGGAAATTTGGAGCTGAACCATCTGGTTTTTATAATAAATCTTAATTCTGTGACATGTAAAATATTGATTATCTGGTCTATGATTATTTTCAATTTGCTCTAAATGGTAAATTGTAATCATGCTAACTACGACCAATTTTTTAGTTTTTCGATATCTTGTAAAGGTTATAAACATTTCCATAAGTTTAGGATGATTAAGTAGTCTGGCAAGTTCTCACTGAAATTATATGAATGACCATAAATATAACTAAATTCTTTGATAAGCTTATCTTGAAGACCACAAGGTAAAGTTCTAAACTCTTTGATGACCTCTATGCAAACTCTTTTGTCAATCATTTGAAACTTTACTTGAACTAGCTGTTTGACATATTTATTGGTATGCTTAAGGGTTAATTTTAGGAATCAGAATCGCTAGACACAAACGAAGCGAGTATTACATCAAGACTAAATAAAGTTATTTTATAAGCTAAAGAATAAAGACTACCTTAAAATAAATTATTAGTATTTCCTGATTGACTTATAAATAGTTACGTAATTTTGATTTAATTATTGTAAAATTGCTACTTTCTACCTCTTAGAATTAGATGAGGAATAAAATTTTTAATAATTTCAGGAAACTAAATAATATGATTGATAGAAGATGCATAATGAAATGATTTCTTTTGGCATTTGAAGGCCTTCACATATTATTTTAAGTCCATAATAAATTTAATCAACATATTTTTATATTATAACCTAAATTTATATTTATTAGCTACTTATCAAATAATGTAACAATTTAGCACCAGAAGTTTTAAGTACTCTCACAACAATTGAAATAGAAATTCCAACAATTTTTTTTCCCAGAAGATTTAAAATTTTACTTTTATAATTACTTTAATTTTATACTAGAGTTTAATGAAATATTGCACATGATTCTGGGTATTAATTAATCCAAGAATATAACCTTTTAAACAAAAAACTATAATAAATTAATAACTAGATTCTCATACCAAAATTTATCTTATTGTTTATCTCAATCATAATTAAAGAACTCAGCATAAATATTTTAAACTAATTATCGAGACACTGATATTTTATATAAATTAAAATCCTAATATCCAAATACTCTAAAAAGTATTAAATCTAAAACATGAAAATTACTTTATATAGATGCTTAAATGGGAATAAATAACGAATATGAGTAATTTGGTCTCTTTCTTTATACCGCAAGAACAAATCAAAGCGCTTAAAGGAGAAACTAGATTTCCGAATACCACAGAACAAGAAGTATACGAAAAAGTAATTGAAGATATGCAAAGCAATATTGGCAGAGTAACCAACTATGAAAGAATCATGGGGCACTTCCCTTTATATCTGGAAAAGCACTATGAAGTGATGCAAAAGTTCTTCTATAGTGAATTAAGCATCTCTCATCTTTGGAGATACTACATAGCTTACATGGCTTCAGCAACTCATCGATGTGAATATCTTATGAGATTAGAAGAACATTTTTCTAGGACATTAGAAGGAGATTGGTTTGAAAATTCTAATGATGTGCCTAGTAAACTTAAATCTCTTGGGAAAGCTAATGCTAAATTAGCTCATAGACCTTGGGAATTTACTGGAAAAGATGTAAAAGAACTTTTGACTCAATGGAATCCTAATGAGTTAGTTTTAGTTTTGACTGAATTATGTCAATTTCATTGCTTATCTGGATTTGTGTTTGGAGTAGGAGTTGCACCTGAAGAAGATCTTCCATTAGTGAATTTTAGAGAGCCTTTATGTTGTGTTGTAAAGCCTACAAGAATTAAGACTAATATTGCAGATAAATTAAGAGGATTAGTAGAGCAACAGGAATACGATGATATTAGTGCTGAAAGTTTGGATGATATTCATGGATATGAAGATAATGCTTATTTTTCAAGGATTGCTGGAGACTCGTTGTGCTACATAAACTACCCTATGGATGAAATTTCTCGACCTTTCAATGGCTCAGAGTTTAGTTTAACCAATCAGGCTTATTTTGTCTTAGAAAAAATGGTCCCTGAAGTCTCAGAAAGTATTTGGAACCGAATCAGACTGGCTACAGTTATGACTTATGACTATGTTGGACAGGATTCTGGAGTAGAAACAGGACCATTAAGAAGAGCTATTTGGAATTATGTCCAAAGAGTTTATGGGCTTCAATATGATGATTATAACTATACAGATATAAACAAGTTCTTGGAAATCAATACCAAAAAATACATTAAAAAAATAGCTTGTTTCCCTGAGACTGTCACAAAGCAAGATTGGGAAAATATTGAACTTGATCTGACTTATGATGAGATGATACATTTAAACATCTTAATTTGTGAGGCAAGATTTGAAACAGAACTTCTTTATATGCTTTATGCAATAGGAAGTGTTTATCGATAAAATAGATTGATAATTAGATGATGTATGAATAGGAATGATAAAAAGGTTTATAGAATAAAATAGAGAAGTTGTGAATGGGTTAAAACTTTTGACTGAGCTTTTAAGATATTTTTTAATTATGGAAGTTGAGGTTGATTTTTGTTTATAAGAAATTAAGATAGGGTTAGAAATTATAATTTTTTAGGAGAAGAGGATAATTAAGTTTATTTGATTATTTGTAGGTCTAATTAGGATTTTTTTAGGTCATAATTATTTATTGCGATTATCATCTAGTTGTGTTTATTTTTATATGAATTTCATCAAAAACATATATTTTTCTTCAAGTTTTTTTAATACTTAGACTAACTAAAATTTTCTCTATTTCTATAAGAAGTTCTTTTTGCATCAAGTATAGAGTTGCGTTTTCTCGGGAATCCCCCAGTATCTTTTGCATTATCCGCAGGTTCCTGACTAAAGTCAATCCCACCACTATCTTTAAAATCCTTCAGCATTTGTTCCCTTTCAATTTTCTTTTTAGTCAACAACAATTCTCTCTGTTTCAAAAGTTTTTCCTCACGTTCAGCAACAGTCTCACGTCTTCCACCTTCCCCTTGTCTCTTCATAATATTCTGAGTCATCCTTCTTAAATTCTCTGCTTCTTGTAATTCTTTAGTTAAATCAGTATGTCCTTTATTAAGATCAAGAACATTTACATCAAGTTGCATAGCTTGCATTGATATTAAACTCATTCTAGGCTTTGCTGATCTTTCTTGTGCTCCACCACTAATAGCTTCAAGCTCAAGTCTTAATCTTTCAGCTTCAGCTTCTGCTCTTTTTCTAACCTCTTCCATTTCCCTCTCCCTTTGTAAACGCATTTCTTCCATTCTTAATCTCATTTCCTCTTGTCTTCTTCTCTCATCTTCTTCTCTTTGTTTCTGTAACCTTCTAGTTTCTTCCATTACCCTTTCTAAATCTTCTTGTTCTTTTCTTTTTCTCTCAGCTTCTTCTCTATCCCTTCTTTCTTTTTCTTCCCGTCTTCTTTTTTCTTCTAATTCTCTTAATTCTTGTTCTTTAAGCATTCTAAGCCTTTCAGCCTCATCCCGTTCTTTTTTTTCTCTAGCAAGTCTTTCATCTTCTGCTTGTTTCCTCCTTCTTTCTTCTTCTTCTCTTTTTAATCTTTCTTGTTCTAATCTATCTTCTTCTTGTTTTTTTCTTCTTCTAGTTTCTTCATCAGCTCTTTCTCTATTAAGCTTATCCTTATATTCAGCTTCACTTTCTCTTATAGCTTTTTGCAACTCCTCTTCAGCCTCTCGAGCTTTCCTCCTTTGTTCCTCTTCCCAAGCAATAGACAAAGCTAAAGCATAGCCAACTTCTGCTATTTCCTGTTTTTCTAAAGCTAATTCTAGATCTTCTTCAGTCGCAATACCTTCTTTTTTCATAGATTTAACTACTTCAACTTCAATTTCTGTATTCCTTTTAGTCATAAGTTTCTTAAAGCTCATAAAACTATCACAAGCAACTATTTGCTCAAAAACCCTTCTATCATCTTGGTTTTTCATGCCTACTTCTACAATATGTATAAACAATTCTGAACTAACATTTAGTTCTTTAAGCAAATTTTCTAATAGATTTTCAATCATTTTCTGAAATTGCTATATGTTTTTTACTTCAAAAAGGCTTGTATATATGAGTTTATTCTCATCATCATTATTGAAATGCGAGCAATTATCATCAATAAACTGGATTATAGGCAAACTCCACCCAGGACTTTTTAAGAATTGTACCAAGTAATCATATACCCATTCAATATTTGACCCTTTATCCATTTAACTATATTCTTCTAGTATTTAGCTAAGTGATTTCTCAAACCTATTCAGAAGGTCTAAAGCAGATTTTTTATCTGCGACAAGTTTATTTTGTTCTATAAAAACCAACTTGTGAAGAGCATCGATTTTTCCTTTGATCATCCCATTGCTCACTGCTTGAACTACCCAGAAATCAACATCATCCTGACTCACACTAAGTCTTTCTGCGACTTGCTCAAATGTTACTTGGTTTGTATTGTTTGTTAACTTGACTAACCCAGTTACTCTAGAAATCTCAATAATTTTATCTTTTTGGTAACCTTTTGCCGTAAGTTCACCTTCATGTTGTTCTACGTATTTTATAACTTCAATTGCTGTTGAGTTTATAAGAAGTTCAATAAGCTTACTTATAGATTGGCTACATTTTTTATATGATTCAAGTTCAGTTAGTAATTCTAATTCGTAATCAGTTGTTGTACTTAGATATTTTCCAATAAGATTATCTATTGTATTTTGGTCAAGCTGGCTTTCGTGGAGAAGTCTGAGGATAAGTCGTGATTTTGTGTTTTCGGGGACTGAAAAATGAAGTAAATCTCTGACCATTTCTGTGAGTTCAGGAAGAGGAACTCCAGTCCAAGATTTCATAAAGTCTTCGATTTTGAGAAGGTGGGGTTGGATTAGAGTTAATGTGCTTGGGTCTTTACTTGCTTGTTTATATATAGCTCTAAATATCCTAAATTTGTTATAGCCGGAGTTTACTACACCGTAAAGGAATGATAAGGAATATAAAGCTTTAAGAGAGTCAGGGAAGGATTCTAAAGCATTGAAGAGCTTAGGGAACTCGTCGAAATCGTTAAAAATATACCCTATTAAGGTAAATCGCTCAAATATTTCTTGAGCTTGACTGTTGAGAATCATTGGCAGCCATGCAATTATTTCATCGAGGAATTTGCTTTTATCTGCAATTATCCCATTTTTCACATAAGAAGAATTTATTGAGGCGTCTAGAGACACTAGTATCTCAATTAATTCTTCTTGAGCTGACTTTTTGGAAATTGGGATGATTACACTTGCCATGGATATTATTATATGCTTGATTATTTTAATAGTATAGGGAGTTTATAGTAACAATTCATTTAGGTTTTGGAAATTTTATCAGAGAGAAGCTCTTTGCAAAAAATAAGCTAATGTTAAAGCATAATAGCTATAATGCATTATTAATTATATCATAATAAATTACTCATCATCAAGCTTTATTTTCTTTCTCCCTATTGGACAAAGTTCATTTGCCGAGCACTTTTCACATTGTGGCCCTATAGGTTTGCAAATTATCTGACCAAATCCTACAAGTATTTCATTAACCTCAGACCATTTCTCTTTAGGCAAAAGTTTTTCTAAAGCTTTCATAGTTTGTATTGGGGTTTTTGTCTTAACCCACCCTAATCGATTAGCTATTCTATGAACATGAGTATCAACAGCAATACCTTCAACTTTATCATAGCAAATCTGAAGAAACAAATGTGTCATTTTAGGTCCAACACCTGGTAATTTCGACACAATTTTATAATCACTTGGAATATCCCCGTCAAATTTATCTTTGAGTATTTGTGCAGTTTTCCTTAAATACTTAGCTTTATTGTTATGAAAACTTACCCCATACAAATCCTCAGCAAGTTGTTCTTGCGTCCTATCTAAAACAGATTCTATTGTAAGTCCTTTATCAACAAGATAACGCATTTTCTTCGCAGTTACTGGGTCACGAGTTTGTGAGCTCAGCATAAGCCCAACCAAAGTTTGAAATCTAAACACTTTCGGATCTTCATCCTCACCCAAAGTTGCAGCCCCTTCAATATCCACCGGGGCAGTAAATGTATCCCTAAGTTTCGCTATTTTCTTATAAGCCTCTTCCCATTGTACCTTAACTTTCTTATTCCCAGTAGGACCTCTGATAATTTTTTTGACCATATTGACAGTTATAAACTTACTAACAAACATTTTTATTCTTTAGATTACTTGATAGAATAAGGTCTTGGTATATTCGGACATAATCTTCCAACACTAATCGATGTCTTAAAATCTGGTGGTTGATTTTTTTGATACTTGTTAAAATGCGTCACATAAGTATCCTGATAGTTTGAAACATGAGGATTTGTTGGTGCTACAATCCATTTCCCAATAATCCCACTACCTTTGATTAATGCTTGTTTCTGTTTCATTAAGTCTTCTTTTGTAAACATCACAGCTTTTATATCTTTTTCAATATGTTCTGTTGTATGTGGTCGTTGCCATGGTTTATTTGCACTTGCTGAACGAACACCTAATATTCCTGATGCTTGTTGATCTATTCTATGGACGCTATAGTTTTTTGATGGGTCATTCCATTGATAGTTTTTATGAGATTCTGAGACAAGCCCGGTTGATGAGTTGACTATTGCGTGGATTGATCTTAAGCATTGAAGGACGAGGTCTTGATAATAAATGTCATCTTTTAAATCAAGCCAGTTTTGAATAAACATTATTGCGACTGAGTTTAGAACTACAGCGCAAGGCATGTCTTCCAGACGCTTATAGTCGAAAATGTTTGGACTTTTTAAGCTTTTGCTTGCTCCTGTTGAAAACTCTTGTCCATATGTTGAGATAAACTGGCGCTTTTTCAATTCGCCTTCGACTGTCATGGCTTGTGGTGCATTGGATGGTTGAGTTTTAAAGACTTTTTTACCTTTGTACTTGTAGATTGAAATTATTATTTTCAAGCCTTTTTTTTCGTTGGAGTTCGCAGAGGCTTGCCAACACTCGGCTTTTGGAAGAATAGCCGGCTTAAGTATTTTTGACAAGATCTCCGTTTCTGACATTTTATATTCTAATAGGATTTGAATATGTATTAAAGATTTTATTGGTTTTTAGATAAGCAGATTTTTAAGACGATAAATAGATTTTTGTTTTTTGATGAGATTAAATATTGCAATTTTTATATTTTTTTAAAACACAATGAGAGTGTAACATCTTGTTTTCATGCTGCATGCAAATCTGTGATATAAAAAGCATAAATCACTTGATATTTTATTAAATAAAAGAACTAAAAATGAATAACAGTACAGATTGATTAATTATTATAAACAGTATGCAAGATATTTATCTTAAGTCTGAAATGCAAAATTCAATGAGACTATAAAAGGATGTATTATATAACTTAAAACATTTCTTTCTGTTAAAACATAGCGGATAAGATTTTGGGCGATAACTTTTTCTTTCTTAAAACTTTTATTTTATATAATAACCATGAGTCTTGTTTGTTTACAAGGTATACTTCACCAAATGACCCTTTACCTAATTGTGAAATCCCAATAAAATCTTCGTATGAAATTTGACTTTTAGACTTTTCTTCTACAAGATCATTAATTCTAACTCTTTTAGTTTATGATTTAAGCACTCACTTATACTAGGCACAGGCAAAGTTATAGTCCTTTTACTAGGCCTTCTAGATAATAACCATGATAAAATTATTTTATGGCCAGTTCTGCTGGCCAAATGTAAAGGTATACTACCATTTTTATCAATACTATTCAGATCAGCTCCTGATCTTGAAAATGACTGGGCGATTTTCAAATGACTATTTTCACAAGATAAATGTAATGGGGTTTGCATGCTTTCATTTCTAATATTTATTTGAGGTAAGTCAGCATAGTCCATTATCGCTTCATAGACTTTTAAAAACCCTTCTTGCAACAATATATAATGCAGCTTCATTATCAGCTAGTAAATAATTTATATTAATAAGTGGTTTACCATTAGCAAATTTTTCTAACATAGTTTTAAATGCTTCATAATTATTTTGCTTTACTGCTGTAAAAAAAGCTTGGGTCATATCTGATTAATTGTGGCGATTTGGACACATTATAAAAAAGGGACTTTTTGTATAAAATAGTTTCAGTGCCTTCGCTTATTGAGTCTGTTATTTGAATCATGAAAATCATTGATCACGGATTCGTTGAAAGTTATTGATTCTGTTTTTAGAGAGTATTTTGTTTCTTCTTCGTCAAGGCTTTTTTACATGCTAGTAAGGGTGATTCTTGTGAAACCTTGTATCGGAGGACTTTTTGCAAATATAGCTCCATTAATAATTATATTTATTTAAAAATAGATTGGGTAGTATATAAAAGTATAAAGATAGGAGAAAATGTATTTTTTTGGCTGTAGGAGGATTGAAGATTATGTGGAATTGTGCTGAAGGAAGATTTTATTTAGGTGTTAGTTTTTGTGATTTAAAAGATGAGGTTTAAGTTTGATTACCGGGCTGTGGTAAAATTTGTGGATATATTTTTTGATGAGGATTTTAAGACATGCTTTGTATATGATACATGTTTATAATTCAATTCATTATTTCAATCAAAAAGTATTCTAATTCAATCCTTAGCAACTCTTATCTTCACATCATTAATTTCTTACACAAATCTCTTTATCTTATTAAAAACTATTGAAAATCATGCTGAAATTTCATGCAATCCCACTAAAAACTAAATCGNCTAAATCGATATACTTTACTACCCATAACATCATTTAAACTATTATCAACATTTTATATAATGTTTAATAATCTGTCGCTTATTCTCAGGACCTCAGCAAATTTCCAGTTTATTAAAATCACGAAGCAAAAACTCAGAATCCACTCAATTGAAACGGCTTTTACCTCAAACTTAGTTCATTCTACCTCCTGTTTATCAATCGCCAGGATAATTTCCGTGTTGTTTTTCCATCTATCCGGTATGCGTTACTTCCTTAATGACCTAAAAATCCTAACAATGACAAATTGGTCAAGGTCTTTCTGCAGCATGTGATATGTTTATAGTCGGAAGAATTTTGAAGAAAAAAAACACTAAAAAGTTTATTAAGATATATCAATGATCAATCATCAAAACTAGCAACTTTAATTATATATGCAAATACACAAGAATTTTAAGTAAAAAGCTATGTGGTTCGTGAAAGTAATGAAGATAGAATAGTAGTTGTAGGAGTAGGAGTAGGAGTAGGAGGAGCAGGAGTTACTTTGCATTAAGCTATAAAAGCTAGTCAAATACTAGAAAAACAAGAGATTTATATAAGAGTTTTTGATATGTTTTCTGTAAAACATATAGTTAAAAGGACTATTATTTTATAAAATTATTTGAATTTTCTATCAAAGCTTGAGATTTTAGAGAAATTAGTACGCTAGGGAGAATAGCAATATTCTTATAATTTAAATAATTTCCTCAGCTTAATTTGAAATTTTATTTCATGATATAGAGAATTTGAAATAAAACTCGCTAATCTTAAAACCATAAAGTTATATTATCAAAACATTAAAAGTTAGTATTGGGTAAAAACAAAATTTCAAGTTTGCATTATGAAAAAGTGGATTGAGAAGTAGAATATACAATCTATTTAATTTAAATAATAAATAAGATGTTATGCATAAATATAAGGTTATCCTTCTCTTAACTCTTGATTTAGAAATGAGCTAAAGGG
>MPUH01000936.1:0-28865 GCA_001970955.1 Stentor coeruleus | reverse complement strand
AAAAAGTATTAATGGGTAAAAATGATAAACAGAATATCTTTTAAGGCTCTGAAAGCTTTTATAAAATGATCTTTTGATTAAATTTATATACATTTTTATATATTTCTTCGTAAATGGGTCTATAAATTAATTTTTATATAAATGGCAAGGGTTAAGTTAAATCAGCATACGAATTAATATGATGAAATATCTTGATTAAAAGTTACAATATACTCTTATTTCTAGAGGATATAAAAGATTATAAATATATTATTTAATACTATTAATTTATTGTATGTAGCATAGACATATGGCTGATTTTCCAAATGAGATCAGGATTAAACTTCACAGAATATTATAAATATTTAAAACATTAAAGTATGAATCAAAAAATGCCCTTATTGTCGATACTGGATAGAAAATGAAAAACATGCTATTAAAAAATGCAAAGAATATAAAACTGGAAGATAAGAAATATGAAAAAAATCAAAAAATATGCGAATAAAATAACCGAAACTTTCATTAAACATATTGTTTTATGGGATGAGGAAATTGAAAAAAAAATAAGAAATAATAAAATCGATAAGGCTGAACAATAGTACTAAAAGATACTCTATAACTTTTAATATAAAGATCGAATTTATAGTATGAAAATTTAAAGTTATCAAAAATCATTATCTATGCTTGTAGCCCTTATAAATAGTTTAAATAAAGACTATGTAACTATGATTAGTAATACTGTTGAAGCTTTCATAAAAATTCAAAATTTTTAAAATATCACAATAAGAAAATAAATTCGATTATCAGTAGTGTAAAAAAATAGAGAAGTACTCATGAACAGATTGAAAAAAATCAAAGGCTTATGCAAGAAAATACAATAGAAGATATCCTAAATTTTTTAAAACCAAATTTCGAAGATCCTTAAATAAATCTAGAAATCATACAAAACTTTAAAGTAAAACTTGAAGGACTAAATAAATCTATATTCGAGTTGACTAAAATAGAGCAAATAAGCTCGAATTACAACAGAAGAATAAAGTATTTGAAAAGAAAAGAAAAAATGAGAGTGGAAAAATAATACAGATATGAAAGAACTCAGAAAATTTATAAAAAACTGTCGGTATTTAGATGCTTTTCTATTAAACTAGTATAATTTTCAAATAATCTAATGCAACTCTTAAAAAAAATATTCCCTAATTCCCTTAAATGATTTTCTATTATATCTACAAACATTCTTATGAATTCAAAACTTTTATTTTATTACATATAACAAACATAAAAACTTTCAACCTTGCAACTGATATTTTTATTTCTAATCTAAACTTTAGGATAAATTTTATTAAATTTCCTCATAACAATACAAGCATTCAAAGTCTATGCAATAATATATCTACTATCCTTATTACAACAATTTTTTTAACAAAAGTCGCATTTGCCTTATATACTGTAATTTTCTTATTATTCAAATCCCATATTCTCACAACTTTTTCCTTACTTTCAACTACAACTAATAAGTTTTTAAATATAAAATAAATATAATTAAAAGATTTTATTAGAGCTCCAAGATTTTTTTCAAATTCTTATTTTTGTCTTTGGAGCAGTTCATGAATAAATCTTTAACTCATACAATATAACAATCATAATTTTATTATTTTTGAATATGCTAATACAATAATCATATTATTAATCTTTTACCCTATGCTATATAATATTTATACCATAAAACCAATTTCTATTATTTATTACAACAATTAATTTATTAAACAACAAATCATTTTCTACAACTTCAACAAACATCCCACATCTAAAATGTTCTAACCAATATTCTACTACTCATCATCCTTATCTCTCATTCCTTCTTTCTTTTTATTATCTATAATAATATCATAACTTCTTCATCAAACTTCACATGTAAAAAAACGTCATTTAATAATATCTTTAGCTGAAAATCTATGAGAACATCACTGAAATATTCAGAACTACTAACAACTCAGAATAGGAAGATGCTTGAATCCTGGCAAATCCAAGGACAAGCTTCATTTGTATTTGATGAAAACTGTAAAGGTTATTTACTAGACCTAAATTCATCATCTATCACATGTCCTAAAAACCCTAAGAATTCATTAAAACTACTAAGAACTTTCATCATGTTTCAAGTCTATTTTTATCCAGGCAAGCTTTTTACTTTAGAACTTATAGCTTCAGACTCTGAAGGAGTCAAACGGCGAATAATTTTAACCCAAAGCAAAAGTGTTACTAGAAATCTTATGCATGCTCGTTTACCAAATTCATGTATAGAAAAAAACACCTGGCTGTATCTTTACATAAATGTTGTATCACTATTTTCTCTATGCTTTCCAACTAGAACATTCCGATCACTTGATGGGATTTTTCTATCAGCAACTTGTAAACTTCGAAGGATTTACTCAATATCTGAAATGGACATCGACTATCTTTTGCCATCAGGTTTCGAGTTACCTAAATATTTAAAGTTTAAAACCCAATGTGTGACTTCAAAAGATTTCGAGAATTTATCCCCATCTCTAGTTGAACCACTAACCTCCCCTTCTATAAAACAAAAGCTTTCTAGTATTTCATTACCAAAAATCCAAGTAAGCCCTAAAAAGAACATATTCGCTATAAACTCATTTGATTTTAACTCAGCTCGTAGTGAAGTGGTAGATATAAAAAAAGAACTCATCCAAGGTATCAGTTTTAGGGAGAATAAAAGCACGAAACATGAAAACGACAATAAAGAAGCTAAACTTCGTGAAAAACTTAGGAAAATCACTCATATTCATTATCAAGAAAACTCTGATGATTTCATTGAAGAGAATATAGTCGTAGAACAAAACGAAGATGACTCAGAGTTTTCTTTAATAGAAGCATTACAATCTCATACTGAGTCTATAAAAAAAGTATATAACACACCTGATTACTTCAATTCTAGTTTAAAAACAGTAATGCAACTAAGACATATCACACCACCATTCGCCAATGTCCATGGCAATCTTAAATACAATCCTATAGAAAAAGCATTCGAAGCTGGGATAATTAATAATACCTAAATACTAACTCTAAAAATAATCAAAATGACGACCAATGCTTCTCACTCAATCACAATGCTTAAACAGAAATTCGATGAAATCAAACGTAACATAAATACCATAGAGCAAAAACAAAGAGAATTTTTCAACCAAGGGATAATAGAAAGTCGGATAATAGAAAGACACCCTAGACCTTCAAGTGTTAATAATTTTTCTGAATCAAGACCAAGGGATTCAGATCGTGTTGATAATCTATTGAAGCTTATACATGACTTAGAAAATGAAAGACAGGCTATGCAAAAAAAGTTAGATGATTCAAATAAGCAAATTGAATTATTGAAAGATATAAACAAAGCACAAGAACTACAGATGTTAGCATTACAAAGTGAAAATAGTAGTTTGAGAAATAAATTAGAAAAAGGTGAAGGAATAGAGAAAAGGCCACAGTCTTGTTTAAGGGATAGCAAAAGTCCTTCAAAAAAGAATAGGGTAGCTTTTTCTAAAGACCTTGTTAGTGTGAATTATATTGATAATTCACCGATTATTGGTAAAAGTGATGGGAAAGGATTCAAACCTCATGCTCCGAGGACGTCTCCTTTACAGCAAAGAAGTATGTATGGCCAAAGGTATATGGGAATGTCAACAGATAGGATTTATAGAGAAGATCATTTTACGAAGTCAAAAAGAATGGCACTTGAATAAGTGTATGATAAATTAATTTTCGTAATATAAGAATTATAAGCTTATTAGGAGTTTATTGATTACTAGATGATGGTGAATTGTTTGAAAAAAATTAAACTTAGTATCCAAGAAGTTAATATAATATAATATATAATTTTATATGACTATTATTGATTTCTTAATTGTAGTTGTTAATAAATTTGCTTCTAATACAGGACAAAAGAACTTATGACATTCAGTTACACAAAAGGTTCGTATTATTTAAAAAAAAATACTTTAAAATATAGAAAGGAAAAGGGAGCTAGGACTGATATCTTGTTTTTCCTCTTGCTTAGAAATATCTACTTTAGGTATATCTATAGTAATTTTTTTCACTGGGTTTTTTTTCTCTACAGGTTCTAATATAATTTCCTTATTATCAGCTTCATTTTCATCGCTAAAATAAAATTCTATATCCGACGTACCAAATATGCTGCAATTCTCATCAAATTCTCCTGAGTATGATTGGGCTGAATTCAAAATGCAATACTCTTTCTTATTGGCTATTTTTTTCCACCTGTTTTTTACAGAGTTTTCATTTCTTCCCTTAATCACTTTTGAAATTTCGCTCCATTTGTTTCCTAGTTCTATTTGCTTCTCTATTAATAATCCATCTTCTTCGGGAGTCCATTGACCTTTGTTTAATGCAGGATCAGCATGATTAAACCATCGTTCTCGACATTGTCGACCTTGACGTATATGAAGTCCATTGTGTATTAATGAATTGAGTTCACGTGCAATAACACTCCAACATTTAGGTCCTTTAATACTAACAAGGCTTAATAATGCTTGGTCTTCTATAGAATTCCAGAGCTGCTTTTTTGTATACTCGTTAGTGTTTAAAGTTAAATCTAAAGGTTTTAGAAGAGGCTTGAATGAATTTTCAGATGAAGTTGCTATACAGGGAACTAGCCAGATATCGCCTTCTAGATGAAATGGTTTCTTTATCATTTGCTTTAGGCTACTTAAATGCAAGCTTTTCTTGTCCATTTATTTTATATGGCAAGATACAATTTGAATTTATAAATATAATCTGAATACATGGTAAAAGTCACACATGACTGAAGAAAGAGGATGTTTTTGTGGATTAGTTAAATAAATCTGGTGCAATTTTTTGCTCTGTAAATAGAAAGTTATGGAATATGTGATGATAAATATAAGTTTTTATTTATGTTTTATGTATTTGATAGTATGAGTGATGAAATAGGCTATAAGCCTAACATGATTCAAATTATTTATTATTTTTTAAGTTTTTCAATAGATAATATGGAATATTTTTATTATCTTTTAACTTTTTAGATGATGATGCAAACAATTTTTATTTTTTTTGAGAAATGATAAACTTTGTCGATGATGTGATATGTAAGATTCATGTTTTAGATTGCTTGGCATTTTAGCAGAAAAATATCATTAAGAATTTATGTATTTTTAAAAAATAGCTTTCTTGCTATTCGTTTTGTTTTAAACATTTTTCAATCAAATCCTGCATTTTGATATTTAGTTTATTGATTTTTCCTTTATATTATCAATAATTGAATTTTTGACAAGAAACTCCAACTTTAAGCGTAATTTTTTCTGAAGTGCATTCATTTTTTGTTATTTAAATAATTTCACGTCTAGCTAAAAATTTTAGTTTGATTAGGGAAACACTATCATTTATTTATAAAGTTCAGACTATTTTGCTTTTTGGATTGAATTAGATTATAATTTTCCATGATTTTAGGAAAAAACTTTAAATAGGAAGATTAAATTATAATGCTTAGTCATCTCATATATAAATCATAAAAGAAAAACACTGAGCCAACATTCTATAAAGTGCCTTCATGAATTTAAAGCTATAATTTTCTAATCCTTTTAAACTTTATTACTCAGGTTATTAAATCATACTAAAAACACAAATCCACTTCAAAAATATCTGATAAGTTTATAGTTTGGAAATTTTATTTGATATTCGTATTCCTTTTAGCATAACAATAAACTAAATATATTTTCAAAATAAGAAAATATATAATAAACTATTACTATATATTCCCATTTAGAAATTTTGTATTATAATCGATCATATCATTAAATACTTCATCAGTTTAAAATATACTAATAGAAAAAAGTTGGTAATAAAACTTATATATCAGAAAATTATATTAATTTCAAAAATGAAAAAAAAAAACAGCAATCTTATCTTTATTAACCTTATAAAAGCATAGTCAATATTTATTTGATACACAAAATAAAACTTTATATGACTATACTTAAAAAAAAACTACTATATTTTCTAAGTTATCATAAAATCTTGAGTTTTTCGCTGTATTTTATTCAGATAAGCGCATTTTATATAAATTACAAATCATCATATATTCTCAATTATTATATATACATTCTTGCGCATTTCCAAAAAAGCATCTCTTAATCAGAACTCCAAAATCCTCCTTTTATAAAACTACTCAACTTTCTAAACTTCTAATAAAAAGAAATCAATCAAAGATTATATACATCTAAATTGTTAATTTTCTAAATTATCTGAGGGTAAAGTAGGGGGATTCCATATCTGAGTGTGGAGATTCATATGTAGAAGGAGTGCTAAAATACTGATTTTCTTTCTCAAAGTCTGCAGGTTTAGCTTTTACACAAGGTGAGTATTCAGGAGTCAAAGGGGATAAAGGAACTCTATTTTTTCTCATGCTATAAGGAGTACACGTATTCGGCGTATTCATCTTTAAATATACCGCCATTGCATTCTTAAGCCTAAAATGGATTATATAGTACTTTTATCTTAAGACTTATATCAAAATTCCTATTTAAATTAAACTTTACACTATTAAAACATATATTTTAAGCTAGTTAATATAATTAGGAAAAAAACATCTCAAAATATTACACCTCCTCTAAAAAAGTATAAATTTAATACCCTAAGTTATTAGAGGAAATCTGATAAGTTTTAAAAATTTAAATTATTTTGATAAGTTTAAGGTTTAATATTCATATAAATATGAGTGATAGAGTCTGTTTTTTACCTATGATAAATCAAAATGCATCATCTAAGAATCATGTAGCAAATGACCCATTCAAAAATATTAAGAGCTCAGGGTTATTAGTTCCAGCAAATATTAGAAGCAAAAAGAGATTATATAGTAATGGGTTTAGATCTGAGTTCAGTTCACCAAGAAATAATTTAGTTGAAAATTGTATTAGAAGATATGGAAGTTCTAAGGCTCTTAAAAATGTTCAGCATGAGAGATTTGAATTAAAAGCACAGCAAGAGCAGATAATTATACCAGCTAAACCTATAATTACCCTTGCAGATGCACTTAAGATCAATAAAATACCAAAAAGTCCTCGGGCTGTTGATTTTACTTTCGGAAAACCTCCTGAAGATTCAAGTTTGGTCTAAGCTGTTTATAGATTAATTAATGTGAAGTATTGAAAGTTTATGAGGAAAATATTAGATGTTTAATATTTAAATTGGAAATAAGATAAAGGATTGATAAGAGATTATGGTTTTATTATTGGTGAAGTAAAATAGGATTTGTGATGTTGGTATAATTGGTTTTTTGATGATTTTATGATTAATGGAGGAGTGAAAGAAAAAGTATTTTGGATTGAAAATGCGAGGTATGTTTGTTAGGATTATGATTTTAGTTGAAATAAGTTGGGTATTATAAGGATCTTATTTTTTTAGAACAAATTTTAGGTGTTGGGATTGAGTGTTTGAGTTATGATTGAGATGGTTGTAATTTTGTATAAGGTATTAATAAGTTACGATGATAGAATTGTTATGAACAAAATAAAATGTATAGTTGTGCATTAAAAATTTTTTTTTTCTAAAGGATAAGATAAGGAAAGATAATGTAATATGATTTTTGAAAATTTATTAAAATCAATTAATCAAGTCCTTTAAATTAATAAATACATTTTACCTTCTTGCAAAAGTTAAAATATTATAATATCCCATATATTCCCTTTATAAAAGCACCCAATTTCTTATCTTTTCCTAGTAATCATATCACACTTTCTATAAAACCTATCAGAGCAAGTTTAATTCATAAACTTTTGCATGGTAAAAATCACTGAAAATAAAGCATTCAATCTCTTATTTCATTCCTTTCCTATCCCATGATCATATATAAAAACTCAATTACTAACTCAAAAAGCATTATTAAGGGCATCATCAAGATCTTTTGAAGTCTTAGACAGATGTCTAGCTTTATCAGTATCCACACCCATTTCAATCAATGTTTTATAAATCTCATTGGCTTTATCATCAACTCTTTCTACAGGTTTAGGGATTTCTCCAGAATCTTCTCTATTCTCTAAGTAAACTTCAAATTCTGCATCCATCATCACAGCTTGTTGAATGAGTTTCATAGCTTCTTCAATATTCCCTTCTGTTATTGCCTTACCTAAAGCATCTCCAACTACTTGAAAATCTTCCATTTACATACTTGTTATACTTTAAGATGCAAACAGAATATAAATAAATAGTGCGATCTGATTTATGCTCGCATATGAAATATGATGTTTTCGCATAAAAATACGTTAAGAAGTTTTGATTTAAAAATAAAATTTAAAATAAAACTTGTATAATATTTTTCCTTCTATGATTTTTTTGACTTGATTTTCATTTGAGAATTTTCGCTTGTAAGACAACTAGACTTTTGCATATTTAGATAAGCTCGAAAACTTTGACATAAATAAAATAAAGCATTTATATAGCTTACAATGTCTAAGATTTGGTTATCATCCAAGGTTAGGCAAAAGCCTTAGTTACTAAAGAACTCATATATAAGCCTGATAAAATATCATCAACTTCATATATGACATACTCAAACAATATTATCCCAAATAACGATTTGCTGCAATACGAAATACAATTTTGCAATATTTTTTAAAAAATAATTAGAATTCTAATCACTAATAGTTTTATGATAACTACTTGAATGTATGAATAAAACTCATATAAAAAAGGTAAAATATTATACAACTGCGACAGAAACTTATATTAAACAAACTTATCCTATTAATAAGCAAAGAGAATTTTCCATTAGTATCAATTGAAGAAAGTGTTTTAAATACGTTAATGCTTATACAAATTTTAAATTTGGGAAAATGGATACTGTATTTTTTATGTATTGATATGAGATTTAAGTTATATGCTATTGATATCACAACAAAGAATTTTTTAAAATGTTGGCTATATAAATTTCAAAAGAGTCTCTTTTTTTTCTATCAATTAGTAGCATACTATATACATTCATCCAATATTAAGCATATATTTCTTAGTAAATCATATCCTATATTCACACTTTTGCTTAATATCCAACATTTTGCTTAATATCCAACAAAAAATAATATCACCATTTAAACTACCTCTTTTCACAATATCAAAAATACACATCTTTATACCCTATATTTTTTTCTAAATATCATACTTAAACACCAAACATCAATACTAAAACCTTCTAATTAATCTAAAATACCAAATTAAACTAAGGCAAAAAGTTGGGTTAAGTAAAATGCCCCTTGTGAGTTAATATAAACCCCAACAGACATAATTCTATAATTCCCAAGAAGATTTTTCCTATGGCCTGGAGATTTTATCCACCCATCCACAGCAACTTTGCCTGGATCACCAAGTCCATGGTTCATCGCAACATTTTCAGCCCCTCCACGATTGCTTCTAAAAGGAAATCTACGAAATCTCTTATTAAACCCTTGATGGCCAAATGGTACAACTCCATCTCCCATGTTTTTAGAATGTTCAGCAGCAATTTCTCCCATGATTTGATTCCATATCAAAATACATTTTCCTTCTGATATTCTAAAAGCGTTTGACTAAATATAATTTACAAGTTCAAAAGCTCGAATAGCCACATTAGCAGCTGATGTAAAACTTGGTATTGAATTATAAACAGCTTGAGGGTTTGTCTGAAAATTATTCACTGGGTTTGAACGATTTTCAAGGTCGGATAAGGTTATTACTTTTGCCCCAAATGGACGATTGTTTTTATGTTTGCTTCTATACTGTTGGATCTGTAATGCTGTGTCTTGGTCTTTTTTGTTTAAAATCGGCATAGGGTAAGGTTTAGGATTGTTAAATTTCTGTTCATACATGTCAGCAATTAATTCACTTCTACTTGTAGCTTTGTCTATTACGTTTAATATTCTAAATAAAATCGTACTTTTGTAATAACATCAAATCTATGTTGATGTATATCATAAAAGGTTCAACATCATCAATTTTTTCAAAGCCTATAGTTTCTAAAAGTAATAAACCTGATGTATAGTTTCCTAAAGCTTTTTGAAATTTAGGGTTTTTGAGTTTTATTATTTTGTATTTTTCTTCCTCAGGATTGTTGATGATGTTTTGGATTATGAGCCTGAACACTCGACATGATTCTGAGAAGTTATTTTTAGCTTCCTCTTTTAGGTCTTTTTTAATCAGGCTTTTAATGACTTCTTCGATGTTTGCTTGAATTGCCTCGTCGGGAATTTGTTTTGATGTCCCTTCTAGAAAATCTTTCAGCTCGATCTCCATAGATTTAGAAATTATAAATAGTAATTCTTGATATATTACAATCAACTTAAATAGTTTTGGTCTGAAAATCTTTTATTGATGCCTTTAATAATTCTGTATATATTAGCTTACAAACGAAATGATATTTGGAAACGATTATAAATTAGTTGCTTCCATTACAAATAGGTATTGATATCTTTAAAATTTTCCTAGATTATCTCATTTCAAAAATTATTATTTGCCATAAGGCTTTTTACTTAAACCAAATTTAATACTAAACCTTTGAGCATTTATACAATATAAAACTATTAATAAACTATGAGTATCATAATTTTTTAACTAATTTTATCTACTAATTTTCTATTTTCTAAAAGGACCCCAGCCTATATTTATTGTAACTCTGTTTTTTTTTTACTTTCTCCTCTTTTGTTGTAAATCCAACTTTCTTATCCTGTTTCTTGATTTCATGATAATCATTTTTTAATATTTCAAATAACTCAAATTGATTACTTTGAGGTTTAGTCACTTCACTTATGTCACAACTTTTATAATCAGCAGAAAACCTTTGTGAATATAATCTTTGAGTTCTGTTATCATAAGAATGTGTTCTATTACTTACTTTTCTTGAATGACTTCTTTCAGTAGAATTTACATAAGCACGTCCGCCTGATTGCCAAGATAAATTTGAATTAGCACTTTTCTCTGATTTTCTTAAATCAAGAAGTAATTCTTTTATTAAAGGTTCTTCTGCCACTTCTGAGCTAGAAATTTTTGCTACTGATAAACCAATAAGTTGTGTGGCCTCATCAAATTTCCCTTCGTCTGATAGCGCTAAAACAGATTTTAAGCACATAGCTCCATCTACCCTATAATATTCTACTAAAACATCTTTATTTTTTTGTATTTCTTCTCCCTTTGATGCAAAGTTTATCATAAGTTGTGCTGTTTTAGTAATATTTTGACCATTTATCATTGTAAAACTACACTGAGCTTCTACTGGCACTATAGTCTTCCCTTCAAAACTTTCATCTACAGGAGTAAAATTAAGTATAAAAACTATATTTTTTTTATCACCATAAAGTAAATTCGGCATAGCAATAAAACCACCACTTTGATCAGAGTCCATCAATGAAAAACTAAAAGGAGCATTGCATTTATTTATACTCATTGATAATTTAATATCATAAGCAAGTAAAGACGCAATTTCTCCCAAACATTTAGCAAATAAAATACAAATTTCTGATTCATTTTCTATATAATAAAAATTGCCTTTCGTTAATTCAGCTATAAGAACTAAAGTTTCTGAGTCATGAGCGTTTCCATATCCGAATGTATGAATTTTAAAGTTCTGATTAATTTTTGGTGTAAACAAAAGTATTAAATTTTTAATCTTTTTTTTCAAATCATCATGAAAGTTATCACGCCCATCAGTTAGTAAAAAAATATTAGCGACTTGAATATTAGTATTTCTATTAGCAAGGGTATTTAATGCAGCATAAACTCCACTTTCTATGTTTGTACCAGAATCAGCATTTAAAGATTTTAATATTTTAATTACAATACTTTTTCCTTCATTAGTCATTGCTATAAGTGGACATAATATTGTAGCTTTATCACTAAAACTTATAATACTAACTTTATCATGATGGTTTAGTAAAGTAAGGATAAATTTTATTGTTAATTTAACCAAATCAAGTTTATTTCCCATCATACTTCCTGATACATCAATAACAAAAATCAAATCTTGCATAAGTCGATTTTTTTCAATAAAATCAAGATCGATATTATCGCTTTTTAAAGTTATTATGCATGGGACTTTAATCTCTTTATTTACTATAACTTTAGTATAAAGAGGTTTTATACTAAAAGATATAATACTTTCTTTAACTTGTGGAATTGTTGAAAGATTATTTGCTAATTTTTCATCGTTATTTAGTTTTATACTATTATTGTGGGTTTTTTTTTTTAATTTTTGTTTTTGGGGAGAATATGCTTCATAAGAATTTACAGAACTAGTTCTAACAGAGTTTGAAGTATTGTTAGTAGTTAATAATAAATTCCTATCAGTTTCATTAGTAATTTTAGTTGCACGTGATGTTTTTATTGGTAAAAAGATTTTGTATTTATGGGTTTTTGATTGCACAGATTTTTTTTTTTTAGTTGGGGATACAATGAATGAATCTGATTTTTTGGAGTTGATGCTTGAATTGATTTTTATTCTTTGTTCGTCAATTGAGTTCATTTTGATTAATATATAAATAGGAACATATAAAATATGGTAAAATATAGAATGCTGGTATTTTAAATTTCTGATGATTGATAATAAATATTTTTTAATGATAATCAAGTAGAAACTTTATTTTTAGTAAGCAATTTTTTGAAGTAGGAAAATAAAGTATTATATAATTGTTTATTTAAGATAATAAAAGATATAATATAAAATTGTTTATTTTTGGATTTTTAGGTGTTAGGGTGTTAATAGGAAGATGAGGTTTGCTGTAGGAATAAGTGAAATTGAGGTTTAGGAGAGGATTATGGGGTTTATTGAAAACTAGTATGTTTTATAAGGTTTGCATATTTGAATATCAAAATGATAAAACATTTTGTTAGAAATTTAGATGCGCTAATATATCAATATTTGTTCGGAATGGATTATATAATCCATATATTTTACTAAAATGCTATAAAACCTAATAAAAGACTATAATTTATATATTGGTTTTTAATAATATATAGGTGTTTTATTTTGTATAGTATCTTTTATTCATTTTTATATCAAAAATGCACTTTTTCTGATATGATGTTTACCCAATATCGAAAAATTGTGAATTAGCATCTTTCTCAGAATTATCTTATGAGTTCAGAGTTGACTGAGAAAAATGTTAGTATCAGTTTGATGATATTTTTGGTGTGGGCTATATTTTTTCTGAAGTTTTTGGCATTTTTTCTTACTTTTTGTATGTTTTTGGAGGGATGCATATTATGAGAGATCTTAATTTGACTAGAACAGGATGAAAAATCTGATTTTGGGATATGCATTTCTGTTAGGTTTAAATTAGATAGTAAAATTTAGACTTTATTTTTAGGTTAGAAAAGGTGAATAAGAAGCTGGAGGATTTGTGGTTGGATACAAAGATTTTGGCTTTTGGTATAATTGTAGATTTAAAGGTACTGCTTTTTATGATATTTGAAATGATAATAAATGTGATATTGATTGAGTATTGTGTATAAATATTCGGAAATTTAACAGGACTAAGCATTTTAATTATAGGATTTTACTGTAATAAACATAGTAAGAGAAATATTGAAATTATTTATTTTTAATTATTTAAAACAAAGCTCTTAAGTCTGTATGAAATGAATTATTCAACCACACTATGAAAATTTGTACACTAAAATACCAAAATTAAATTAAAAATTGCATGTATCAGAACAACAAATGCAAGAATTTCACTATACTAAAATTGCACACACNTACCAAAATTAAATTAAAAATTGCATGTATCAGAACAACAAATGCAAGAATTTCACTATACTAAAATTGCACACACGATAGAAATTTCACGCGTAAAAATTATACACACTATAATTTTAGATTAGTAAAATTGCACAAACCCTAACTCGAATTCATTATAATCCTACATACATTATTGCCCATTTAAGCGCATTTTAAACTTGAGCACAAATCCAAAAAACTAACCAAATCCTAGCCACATAATAAACAAAAAACAATTTTCTCTACCTTTTTCATAAGAAATTCATCCATCTATCCAGGTGAAAAAAAGATTTTTATAAAAAAAAATGAAATATCTCTAGGTAAATTTTGAAAACTAGCTCTGCACATAGTCCTTGGGGATTTATGATTTGTTACGCCCTTGAGGTCTTTAAACATTTCTGATAACTTTGGTATAAAAAATCCCTTATCCCTAAAATCATATACAACGTTTCAGCATCTTTAAATTTGGAAGACATGAAAAATACAATTATTACTGTTTTCAGTACAATTGCCACTGTTGGTATGCTTATTTGATCTATGATAGCTGGGAAAATGATGAATTATTACGGAAGAAAATCTATGATGATTACTTATATACTTATGATGAATTCTAGTGAGATTACTGTTATATCTTTTTACACCTATTTTTAATATTGATAGATTTTTATCTGAGATTGCTACAGGGATTTTTATGACAATTCCTGTAAGTTTTTTTAATGAAGATACTCTTGATGAAGTGATTCTATTGGTAATATATCAACTAATGTTGGGTTAAATTTTTGAATATAGTTTTGGATTACCTTTACCTACTGAGGATTATGATTCAAATAGTTTTAATCGGTGGTGGGCGTTTATTTTTTTGTTCCCAAGGTTTATTGTATCAGTTTTGCTACTTTATTTTTGTTTTTAAGTATGAGATTTTTATTTAATGGTAGAGTATCTTGGGATAAATTATGCTTTTTTCTTCTTTGGTGCATATGATATTAGGAAAAGTATATTGCTATTGTGATTTGGTTGAAACAAAAGGCAAAACCAAGCCAGAAATAATTCAACTCCATTCTATGATATCCATTCAGCCCAACAAGATAAATGATATTTATGCATGCTAATAGGATATTATCTGGTTTTTCACCTACATAAAAACACTCAATGTCTCCATCTATCACATAATATATCAATTTATTTAATGAGCAATGCTAGATTAATTAATATGGGATATAAGGAAAAATATTTAATCGTTACAGTCTTGCATATTGCTATGTGTGGATTTTTATTCTCTTACACCCTTTCTGTGATGAATACATGTGCGGATAACATCGGTGCATCATTAGATTGGGGAGATAATCAAGATTTTTATGTCACACTTTTTAGTACGTTAGTTCCATTTGGTGCTATTTTTGGAGGTATGGCCACTGGGGTTCTATCTAATAAATACGGAAGAAGGGGTTCGATAATGATTATGGACGCTGTGATGCTTTTTGGAAGTTGTATCGCAATCCTACCATCAACATTGCTTTTTGGTGTAGGAAGATTTATAACAGGTGTAGCTTCAGGATTTTTTTTGACTATTGGGCCTGTTTTTATTAACGAAATCACCCCAGATGAACTTATTCCAACTTATGGGCCAATAATTCAAATAACAAATAATACTGGTATTGTTCTTGCATATTTTCTAGGACTTCCGTTACCTACAACAGACTATAAAAATAATAATTTCAATAACTGGTGGATTTTCATGCTTTTTATCCCAGGAATCCTTAGTTTCTATCAATTATGCTACTTTTTACTATGCAACAAGCATGATAGTCCTCTTTGGCTTCTGCGTTATGAAAAACAAGATGAAGCTATCCTCGCTTTAAGACAAGTCTATAATGATGAGGATTTAGAAAAGGGGATAAATAGATTTAATAGAAACTCAAAAGAGGATTCTAAAATCAACAGTTCTGGGGAAAAAGAATACAGTTATTATGAAATTTTTAAATTAAAAAAATTCAAAAAAATGCTCAGAAATGGGATTATGCTTGGGATTATTCAACAACTCTCTGGAGTTAATACTGCTGTAATTTACTCAACTTATATATTTGAAGAATTAGGTGGAAGTGCTTATATGGCAAGAATATATACAATAATAACTGTGATTGTATTTTTTATGGGATGCTTTCTTAGTATTTTCTTATTAAATAAATTTGGAAGAAAAACTTTATTGATATTTGGCACATTAAGTTTAAGTGTTGATATGTTATTACTTGGAATTGTTACTTTATTCAATTTTCATATTATTTTTGCGGTTATTTTGATTAGTGCTTTTTATGTGTTTTTTGCGTTTAGTCTTGGAGCTACATTGTGGACTTATATTGGAGAAGCACTTATTGAGAAAATTGCTAGTGTTAGTTCGACTGTGATCTTTACTATGATCTGTGTGGTTTCTGGGCTTTTCCCAATTTTTACTAAAATGTTTGGAATTTATTATTGCTTTTTTTTCTTTTCCTTGTGTATGGCTTTTGGAGGATGCTATATTTGGAAGGATCTTATAGAGACAAGGGGAAAGTCGAAATGCCAGATTTTGGGAGAAATGTATTTCCATTAGGCTTTAGTTAGAATTAATAGGATTAGGATTCATTTTTTTTTAGGGTGTAGGAGGTTTATAATTGGATACGAAGATTTTGACTTTTGGTATAATTTTTAATTTAAATTTAAAAGGTTAGTTTTTTTGAGATTTGAAATTTGATATGATAATAAATGCGATATTGATTGAGTTTTGTGTATAGTCATTCAGAAATTCAACAGGTCGTAAGAATTTTAAATTATGGATTTTACTAATTTTTTAGCAATTAGCTTTACTGTAATAAACACAGTAAAGAGAAATTTTGAAATAATTTATTTGCATTTATTTTAAACAAAGCTCTTAAGTCTGTATGAAATGAATTATTTGCAACCATACTTAAAAATTCACACACTAAAATATTAAAATTAATTAAAAATTGCATATATCAGAATTACACATGCAAAAATTTAACTCTACTAAAATTGCGCGAACGATAAAAATTTCACGCGCAAAAATTATACAAACTATAGTTTCAGATTAGCAAAATTCACAAACCCTAACTCGAATATACCCAAAATGTAAATATTTTTATATGAAACCTTTTCTTTATAATTCCCTTTATCATTCTGCCTCTATTCCACAGCTCCGCAAGGATATTTTTTCTAGAAAGCCTATAAAGGTCTCTAAACCCTTCTCTTCACAAGCATACACTTTCTGCAAAACTAAGCGAAAACCCTCTAATTCCTAATAATCAGACATTATTATTAAAATTTCATATAAAATAAATATGAGAATCTCAACACCCAAGTCAAAAAAACATGCTTTTCAATCTTACTATGAAAACTGTTGTAAAGAAGGTAAAATCAAAGAAATATCTGAACTTCTTCAAAGCAATCCTGAAATGTTAAACTACAGAGACCAGCATCTTGGCTTGACCCTATTAGCGAATTCCATAAAATGTGGGCAAATTGAATTATCGAAATTTTTACTAGGCAAAGGTGCTGATCCGAATATTGGAAATATTATAAGCGAAACTCCTTTACATATTGCCATTGACAACTCCGATCTAGAACTAGCTGAAATGCTCCTTCAATATAAAGCTGAACCTAATTGTATGACCGTTGATGGAGAAACACCATTGCATCACTCAGCCTTTATTGGAGATAAAAAAATGATGGGTTTACTGCTAAGCTATGGTGCGGATCCTAATATTAAAGACACAACCTTAGGACGAACACCTTTGCATTGTGCAGTCCAATGTGAACATTTAGAATGTGTGCAGTTGCTTTTAAGCTATGGGGCAATAGGTACAATTGAAGACAAAGAAGGTAATAGTCCAATCTCAGCATGCGAAAACGGCGAGATTTTTAAAATCCTCGAGGATACTAGAGACAAAACATTGAAAAACCCTTTACATTGTATACCTGAAGCTCACTCTAGTGATGAAGAGAGAAACAGTTGCCGATACAGTTTTTCACAATCTTCTGTATCTGTGGACTTTTCTATAACAGAAAGTTCTTTTGTCTCCCTTTCTTATGAGGTTATGCCAACTCAGAAATTTGGTAGTGAAGATACAACTGTTAGTATTCAGATTAGTCAAAGCGAGGATTTAAAGCTTGTGAAATTTTTGAGGGGTATTAAAATGCTGAATTATAAGGATTTGCTTATTTGTGAAGGGTTTGATGATATGGATATGATGATTTTTCAGATGACTTCGATAATGCCGATTACACATGAAGTCCTTGAAGAGGTTGGTATTGCAAAGCATGGACATAGAGCAAGGTTACTAATGAAATTAGAACAGATAGCTGGGGTACAAGATCATAATAAACCTCAGAATAAAGTGAATAAAAGTATTATTGATAGTGGATGGGAATGCTGCCAACCTAAACACACATTTACACCTGGAATAAGCAATCTAAGGGACTGGCTTATTTTATTAAAACTCGATAAGTATCAGAAACTTTTTGAACAAGCTGGATATGAAGATTTACAGTTTATGGTTTCGTTAATGAACTCAAGATATCCAATCGACGATAATTTACTGAAAAAAATTGGAATAAGTAAATTGGGACATAGGATGAGAGTACTTGCTAAGCTTATCGAGGATGCTAGAAACATCAAATTAAGGTCTGCCACAGGCAAAGAAGCATGTAACTTATTATAATTGTCAAATCAGGTAATTAAATATTGTTTCTTATATCATATAAAACTTTTATACATCACATCTAATATCCACAAACCTAAAAAACTAATCCATAATCTCTATACAAAAAAATAATTTCTCATAAATATTTAAAAAATATGAAGTCCACCGATAGTCTAAATTCCACATTTTCTAACTTCAAAGCAAGTAACCCAACCGAAATGATTGCGGTCCTAACTGCATTCAAAGAAAAATGTGTTGCCCAAGGCAAATACCTCGATGCTGAAAAAGCTAAGCAGAAAATCCTCAAACTAAAAGTTGAAGAAGCTAAGTACAAAGAACAAGAACTCAAACAACGACAACAAAAAGAAACAGAAGAAGTTGAACAAGGTCATATTCAAGATTTCCAAGAGTTCAATCAAATGTGGGAAAAAGAACTTAGTGATTTCGAAGAAAGTTGTAGAAAACAGATTGAAGAACTAAGAACCAAACATGAACAAGAAGTAGAATCCATAAAAGAATCTGCAGAAACCGCTTTTAATGAAAAACAAAAACCATCACAAAAAAAAATCGATTTACTCAAAGCTCGAGACAGTGCTGTGAAAATCGAAGAATATTTAAAAGCTCATTCAATATCCCAAGAACTAGCAGCTTTAGAAAAAGATGAACAAGCATCACTTGAAATAAGGAAAAAAGAATTCGTCAAAAAAGCACTTGCTAAAGTTGAAGACAGACAAGAAATTGAAATGGAAGGTCTTAAAAATCGTTTAAGAAGGACTCATGAAGAGCTTAAAAGAAAACGTGGAATGGAAATGGAAAGGGTTATAAAACGTTTTCAGAATAATAAAAAGGAACTTGAACGTGCACAAACTATAGAATTAACTATAGCTTCAGGCAAAGTTAATACCCCATCAGCATGGAATATGATGGAAAGTAATTCGATTAGTAGGATTTTACAGTCATCAAGAGCTGGAACACCTGGATTGATGCTAAAATCAAAGTTTGAAAAGGAATCTCCGGATAAAGATAATTTGTTTGAAGAAGAACAGGGGGAGGGTATGGATAAACAGGAGGAAAATAAAAATGAAGGGGTAGTAGAATCAGAGCCGCAAGAAAATAAAAAGGAAGAAAATCCGGAGGATAAGCTTGCTGAGTAAGAGTTTAGTAATAGATTATGGAAATTTTAGAGATTTTTTGGGGTATGATTGAAGATAATTTTTTTTGTAGATTGTTTTTGATTATTGGAGATTTTTTATTATGAAATTTAACAGCTTTTTTTGGGATGATAAAAGTTATGATTTTTGTTATAAATGGTGTATGCGATTTAATATTATTATATATTAACTAGGATTTTCAGGGGTAAATCAGTTTAAAATGCAATATTTTGGGAAAATGAACTACTTGTAACTATATATAATGCAAGACCTATTTTTATAATATAAAAATTTAATTGCTTAGCTACCAAACTTTTTGGGTAAAATTAATATCCTCAATATAATATATTTCCTCAAAAGCATTAACAAAAACAAATCTAATATAAATTATAAACACCTGATATCCTTTAATTTACTCTTTACATACCTTCATACATAAAAAAAGCCTATTTTACCAATAACATTTTTAAGCATATTAAAAATTGCATAACTTCTCATAAAAAATTTCCATCTCCATCTCTAAACCAAACACCCACACATCAAATCTTTTTATATCTTTTATACAAAGCACATTATAAAAATAAATCAAATAATGCAATTAATATGGCTAATTACATGCCTAGTCACCTCCAAAGCTGTAATTCTTCAGCCTCTTCCTTGGGAAGAATACATTATAATCCCAATATCCGCATTATCATTAGTAATGTTTGCAGGTTTGATGTCTGGAATGACAGTAGGTCTTATGTCAATAAATGAACTAAACCTAAAACTCAAACTCGAATCAGGGACAAACGAAGAAAAAATCAATTCAAAGCGAATACTCCCATTATTAAAAGATCATCATTTATTACTAGTAACTCTTTTACTAGCAAATGCTTTAGCTTTAGAAACCCTTCCTCTTGTGTTAGAATTAATGGTTGGAGGGGTGTTATCAGTAATTATAAGTGTCCTTTTAACATTATTTTTAGCTGAAATTATACCTCAAGCGGTTTGTCTTGGATCAAATCAGATCCCTATAGCAAGTGCTGTTTCTAAATTTATTGGATTTTTAATTCTGATCTTTTGGCCTATTAGTTATCCTTTAGCTAGGTTACTTGATAAGGTTATTGGGAATATTGATAAAAAATTATATAGTGATGTAGAGTTAAAAACATTTTTTACGATGCAGGTTGCTAATAAAAGTATTTGTTTAGAATCAATATATGAGGCACAGGTTGAGATTATACATAAGGTTATTGATTTTAAAAGAATGAGTATTCAAGATTTATATACGGAAAAAGAACATGTTTTTGTTGTTAATGATGATATGGTATTGAATGAAGAAAATTTGGAAATTATTGCAAATAAAGGATTTAGTAGGGTGCCTGTGAGAAATGAGAAAGGGGTGTGGATTGGGGTTTTAAAAACGAAATTACTTTTGGGTGTTGGTGATGGAATAAAAGTTAGTGATTTAGTTCTAAAAAATCCTATCTCCATCCACTACAAAGAAAACATCTACTCATTACTTAGCCTTTTTTCACAAGGAAACAACCATATGGTTTTTGTACTAAATGACAACAAAGATCTCCTAGGGATAATTACCTTAAAAAGTCTTCTAACCTTATTCATCAAACGTCATAACTTTTTCCGCAACTCCTTATCAATAGCCGAGACCGAAAACGACATATTTGAAAAGCCTTCAGAAACAATTTTCTCCAAAATTTTCTATAAACTCCGAAGAAACAGTCATAAAGCTCAAACTTTTGTAGGAGAATTTCAATTGGTAGATAAACAAAGCTTAAATCATCACTGAAATAACATAGATTAAAAATATATAATAAATATAAATGCAAGCATTACAGGTAGGTTTATTATCATTAGCTTTGTATAGAATTAAATACCCTGGGTATAGGGCAAGCAATTCTAATATAAAAAGTGATGTTTTAGATTGGATTATAAGAGCCTGTGTTGTACTTCCATATGCATTTATCCCTTTTGAAGATTCAATATCAATCCTTACGACCTTGTCTTTATGTTTTTTACCTCATTTTACATGGTTTCTTATATTGCATATGGTTTCTGATAACATTTTAAAGATCTTTACTGGGCTTTTATGCATTTATGGACTTGAACAAGCCCCATTCAACAATTCTCTTCTATATAAAACTGCTAAATCTATGATCTTTATCACATCATTGCTTAGTATATTTATTAATACTGTTTAGTTTTATAAGAAACTTTGAGATTAATTTAGTCTAATTGGTGTTTCTTGATGTTTGGGTCATGCAATTGAGCAAACCTTCTGTTTTTTCTGTACTTCAAATCGCAACCTTTTAAGGACTCATACCTTTGTTTTTGGGGTTTTTTTATCCCATTTCTATGGTTTTTCCTGTTTTGATTGTGACTTGTATGGTTTTTGCTCTTGGCCATATTATTATCAACTTTGTGGATATGAGAAAAAAGGTATATAAGAGTTTTTGAATAAAAAGTTTTTCCTGTGGTATAGGTGTTAAGGGTGTTAAGTATAAATTTCTTAATACTTTAATCTATATCTTCAATTCAGTTAAAATTTTAATTTCTTTTACTATCAAAATTTCCTTCTAACCATATCCAATTTGCCTATCAACCCATTCAAATCTCTTCCAAAACTCCTAATAAACAATCCTCAATTTCATCTAAAAATCATCTAAACCTATATACTTTACTTACTAATTCCCTAAAAGTTCATAATCATCAAGTTTGTCATTATACTTCAGGACCTTCTGTTTAATTGCCGATGAATCATTCCAAGTAATAAAATCTTCAAGATCCCTAGGTACATTAAACGATGGATCTGTAACAGTTTCTGGACCAACCTTAACATGCCCTTGTTCAATAAACGTCGCAGCATCCTTAACAGTTTGTGTCATCCTTTGCTTAACCAATAAAACCGCAAGTCTTCTTCTACAGAACGACGACACAGAAAGTTTTTCACATACAACCAAAGATTTTTTACTATTAATCAAACCCATAGCAAAAAGTTTGTTTAAAAGATGTGTGGTCATTTCTATACGAAAAGGGTCATTTGCTGCTAATTTCGTCAAATGATTGACAATCCTAGTCACATAACCACACATTTTGTTGTATTTAACATAATCTTCTCTTCTTTGGATGTGATATCTACGTAAAACAGCTAATTCTCTATCGCTTTCGGCTTTCCAGTTAAAGAAATTTACTCTTTTCAGAAGCTTCTTTTCATGGAACTTAAGCTGACGCATTTATTATTAGATAATTATTGGGGAATTTGATTAGGATTTATATTGGGATGATTTTCTTAAGAGGGTTTTTATTAGTTTTTAGAGATTGCTAAGCAGGCAATTTTTGCTTGGATTGAATTTATGTATGCATTTGAGATTGCTTCACTTTGGAGGATGGAGATTTTGGGGGTGTTGTAGAGAAATTCTAGTTTTTTGGTTTTTTTTTCAAGAGTTTGGGCTATGTTTATGATTGATTCTAGTTTGTTTGGCTTGTTTTCTATTGAGGAAAGGGTATCTTTTATGTTTGAGATTGAGAGGTTTTGATCTTTTGAAGGACTACTTGCCCTGAGAATACGCATTTGATGTAGATAATCAACTGATTTGCTTTGGATTAAGATTTTATTTTCTGGCTCTGGTTTTGGTTTTTTTGGGGAGTTTTTTGACGGGCTTTTTGATAAACTGTTGTCATTTTTGAGGATTTTTATTGAAGATGGCATTTTCGGCTTTAGTTTTACCTTTCTTGGAGAGACTTTTATTAGGTTCTGAGGAAGTTTTAATTCTGAATATAACTCTTGGACTAAGTTACCGTATTGGTTCTTTTTTTCTCTTAGGATTTTTTTATATAATTCGCGCGAGCGCTCATCTTCAGCCTTTTTCTCTTCTTCAGCTTTGATTATAGAGAATATTTTCGCTTTGTATATTGAAAACTCATTATCGTTGATTACGTTCGCTAGTTTTTGACGGCGATATTTTTCTATAAGGCTATCTTTTGAAAGTTTCAATTCCTGTAGATATTTTTTTTCATGATAATTTATATCCTCAATACTCATTGACCTTATAAACTCCTTTCTTTCATTCAAAGATTTATTATATTGCATTCTTTGCGGTACAATTTCATTGACAAAAAAGTTCTCTTCAATTTTCCTAAACAGAGGCTTTTGTTTTTTTATATTGAAAAATCGTTTATTACCTTCATTATGCATAAGGGTTCTAATACTTTTAAGCTCATCCAGTTTTTCCTTAGAAAGTTGTAATTCTTTTTCCTTCTCAGCTCTTATTTTAGACTCTTTTTCTTGTTTTTCTTGATTCAAAGCATCAGTTTCTTCTTTGATTCTTTGTAAAAACCTTTTTTGTTCTTGGTACCTTCTTATTTCTCTGTGCTTTTTTTCTTTAGCTAGCTTTTTAAGCCATGCGTTTTTTAGTAGTTGGGATATTTTTTCTTTTTTTAGTGATGATAAAATATGCTTGCGGGTTCTTTTTTCTTGTGATTTGGCATATTTTTGTGCTTCTGTTGATGTGTTGCAGAGTTGCTCATGAAAATATTCAATCATAAATTAAAAAATTACAAGTTATACTATAATGCTTTAAATATTAGATGATAAATAGTGTGGAATGTAGAAATGAATTGTTTGGATAGGATAATAAGAGTATAATAATGATATATAATATGAAATAATTAGATAAAGAATATCATGTTATAGTTTTTTGATTGAAAGGATAATAATAAAAGGTTTGATAGTAGAATTAGATTGAAAAAATGATATGCTGGTATTAGAAATTTAAATGAAAAATTGATTAAGTGTATTTTTGATTGGGTGTTAGTTATTAATATATAATGGATGAGGATTTATACTAGAAAAATATAAGAGTTTATAGTAATACTATAGATAATAAAAGGATAGTTTATTTATACACAAATTTAAGATTTTTTTAGCTTATTGGTATAGTTTTTATATGTACAAAGATTTTTTTTTACTATTGTTTAGTAATTTTTGATATTTATTAGGTTTTAATAATGATCTTAGCTTATAATTTTAGATTGAAATATTGATGAAAACAGGAAATTCTTAACTCAGACAGAAAATGCTATGGGGATTATAATATAATAAAAAATAGGTTCTTGCTTTAAGTAGCCGCACATTCCCTTATCAAAATAAAATTTAATATACTTTCCTAGGATAATATACCACAATAAAATTTATATATATCATACTATCCAAGCTTAAATTCTTATATAATTTTCCTCTTCAAAATCTTAAGTGAATTTCTTATCTAAATCCTCTTCTTATAATCATCCCCAAAAAAATCCCTACACCTTTTATCTAGCAAAAAATAATTTAGCTTTAATCTTTCCTTTACAAAAACAGCTTAAATCTATAGAAACTTAGATTCTTTATTTCTAACTTAAAAAAATAAATTTTGTTCTACTCCTAATACATATCATTTCCATAATTCCCATATAAACCAATCACCTCAAATCCATCAATTCAAGCCGCCGCACTATTCATCATCTCATTTCACCCAAAACTTCCCCCTTTAAAAATTTCTTTTTTCCAGCATATGACAACAAATAAAAAGCCACAAGCAACCATATTTCCTCAATCCTATATAAATGTCTAAGAACTTAATCGTGGTTTTAGTTCTCTTATCTCTGGCTCTAGGGCAAAATACAACAACTCAAAGTTCCGATACAACTACAAGCAACACCATTGAGCCTACACCAGCTGATACAACCTCATCAAATACAACAGACTCATCCAATTCCTCAAACACTACCGATATAATTTCAGATTCAAATACAACAACTTCTGACTCAACCAACACAACTGATCCTGTTCCGACTCAATTAACATGTCCAAAATTCACATGTTCTCGTAATCGTAGTTCAACCTGTCTAACTCAAACAGTAGATGGTTGGCAAGTATCTCAATGCAACCGAGGTTATGAGTGTAAATTTTCAATGCTCAACATTTCAGGCTCATATTGTGAATTAGAAGTTGAATCACCTGAAGATGAATCAGAACTTTGTTATTCTGGATATATTCTTCCTGGAGCTAACTGTACAGCTAATGATTATTGTCAACCAGGTTATTATTGTGATAGTATAACTTCAGTATGTTCAGCTCGAGCACTTCTTGGTTCTAATTGTACACAAACTTATCAATGTGAATATGGATCTATTTGTAATTATGGTATTTGTATTACCCAACTTAGTTTAAGCCAAGGAAATAATAGTGAAACTTCTGTTGCATGCTCATCAGGTATTGTTCTTAATAGTACTTGTCAAGCATCTCAGCTTACAAATGGCACATTGCCTAAAACATGTACATCAGATAATGACTGTTTATCTTTAGATGGAGTTACTCCAGGGACTTGTCAATGTGGCGCTGATGTAAATGGTACAGCTTTTTGTGCAGCTCATCGTTCAGATATGATATCTTTAAGACAATTAGCCGCATCTTATAATGGTATATATGAAGAAATGGCTTATTATACTTATAAACTCAATTATTTCCATATTATCAAATCTGAAATACTAAAACCTTCAGTTGAAGATTGTTTAGATGAAAGTATTGAAACTGAGAAATATGAGGATTTAGAAGAATTCTTTGAAATCTGTTCACCAGCTTGTACTGGGGTAAATGGATGTGTAGCTGAACTTGGGTTTTATTAGTTAGTTTAGTTATTATTAGAAAAGTTTATGATATGTAATATTTTTAATAGAAAAAAAACATGAACCGGGCAAATGCTATTGGAATTAAAGCTATGAGTAATACTAGGAATAAAGGAAAAGATAAGAAAGGTGTAGAGAAAAGTTTAAAACTTTATGAGGCTATTGTGAGAATCCAGAGATGGTGGAGAAAAGCTAGTAAGAAATTGAAAAATCCTTTCAAAATGCCAGCTAGGGTAAGTGGTTTTAAAGTGAATATGAAGAACCGCAATGTTGCTATGGATTATAATCCTGAAGCTTATTTGGAGAAAAGGATATCAAAGATCCCGTTAGAGTTTGAAGAGTCTTTTAATGAGAAAAGTCAACAGGATGTTAAAGGGGAGGTTTATGAAGACTCGCTTCAGAGTTCGTTTTTAAATGCATCAATGCAGTCAAGGACCGCTGAGTTGATGAATTATTTAGAGGAATCGGAAAGGAAAAACAAACCTAAAGTAGAAATGACTGAAAACTACAATTCTCAAGCTGCGATACTTAACTACCGTATGGAATTAGAAGAGTCTCTCAAAACAATCGACACCTTAAAACTTGTCATCCAACGCCTCAAAAAAGAGCAACTAGAGTGCCAAGAAGAGCATAAAAAATCCTTAGAAGCTTCCTTAGAAACCCAACGCACAGAATACGAAGAAATATCCCTTAAAAACATGTCTTTCATCGAGCAGCTCCTATCAGAAAAACAACAACGTATCAGTCAACTAACCGAATTAAACACAAAAATCAAAGAAATGGAAATCAAACACCAAAAAGCTCTTCAAGAACTCCGTGAGCAATCCCAACGTGAACTCAAAAAACAAAAAGATGCCTGGGTGACTTCAGAAAAAAGCAAACGTACCAATTGGATGAAAGAAAAAACCAAAGAAATCAAAGAAAATACAACAAAAAACCTAGAACCAGAAATAATGAGAATACTAGCAGAAAACAAAAGGGCTATAGAAAAGCTTAAAGAAGAACAAGTATTAGAAAATCGTGTTTATAAAGAACAAATAGAAAATGAGTATGAAAACAAACTAAGTGATTTTAAAGATGAACTTAAAGGGAAATATGATGAGATGTTGGAAAAAGAGCGGGAAGGATATCAGGAAAAGCTTAGAGATTTGCATTTGAAACAAGAAGAAGAGCTTATGAATATGAGAAAAAGGTGGAATGAGGATATGGGATGTGAAAAACAGAAACTTCATGAGTTGAGGATGAGGGAAGAAAATAGTTATCAGGAGAAAATTGGATTTTTAAAGATGGATTATGAGAAAAAGATTGAGGAGGTTGTGGGGAAATATAAGAGCTATATTGAGGAGTTGGAGATTAAACATGAGAATAGGTTGAAGAAGTTGAAAAGTGAGGTTGCGATTGAGAAGGAGGAGTGGATTGGTAGTCAGATGGCTAAGATGACTAAGGAATTTGATGATAAAAAGGAACAGATGAAGATTGAGTTAGTACAAAACCGGGACAAAGAGCTAAAAATCGTCATCTCCAAACTGAGCGAAGAAAAAATCAAACACAAAAAAAAACTTGAAAAAGATTCCGAGTCCAAACTGAAACTCCTCCAAGAAAAGCATAACACCGAAATCTCAGAATATGAAAAAATAATAGAAAACCTTAAAGATAAAATCGACAAATCTACTAATGTACGACGTAATCTAGACGATAACTTCCAAACTCTCCTTAAAAAAATCCAAGACCAAGAACAGCAAATCCAAAAACTTGAAAATGACAATCAACGCCTTAAAGACACAATCTCGAACCTTCAATTCAAAATAGACAATTTTAAAGAAGATCAATCTGAAGCAATAGAAGAAGCACGTAAAGAAGAATCCCGTAAACAATCAACATTACAACAAGAACTTGATATAACCAAAGAGCAAATAAATCTTCTCAAAGACAAATACGAAGAAAAACTAGCCCAATTCGCTCAAAAAGAAGCAGAGGAATTCGAAGCTATAGAAGCTAGGGTTAAAACTACAATCATGCGTAAAGATGAAAAAATAAGGGAAATACAAGAAGAGCTCCAATTGAGTAAATTAAAAGTGTTAAACTTGAAGAACTATTAGAAAAGCAAAGAAGAAACTTGATGCAGTTTTAAAGGAGTTTATATAGTAAAAGTTTCATAATAAATATGAAGTGTGAAGAGTGTCTAATAACAAAAGCCAAAAGTTTTGTGTATAGAATCCGTTCAAGTTTTATGAAAAGTTTGTGATGAAAACTTACATAAAGGGGGTAAAAGGAAGACTCATTTTGGACCATTGTTTTGTGTTAAATGTAGAGATCAAGCAGTTACTGAATGTACTCAATGCAACTTGTCGTTGTGTAATAGTTGTCAAAAAACACATGTTTCACATAGTTTGAGTCAGATTGAGTCATCAAGAAGGTTTGGGGTTTTTTGGTAAATATGAAGTGTGAGGCGTGTCTAATGAGGATATTCAAATGATGCTTAATGAGGTTAAGCAAAAGGTAGGGATGCCGGAGTTTGTAAAAGCATATGGAGACCCTTGGGGGAAATGGAAAGACGCACTTTTGGATTGTTGTGTAATGAGTGTCCATAAAACAGGG
>MPUH01000935.1:0-28986 GCA_001970955.1 Stentor coeruleus | reverse complement strand
GGATATTTGGATGATAGATTCTTGTTGTAAATGAAACTTTTGGTGGCTTGAAAGGATAATCAGTTGGAAATTGGACATTCAAGAAAAACACACCGCCTTGGAAAGGAGAATCTTCAGGGCCCATGATTGAAGCTGTCCAGTTGTAAAGATCTGACTCATCAGTTGGACCTGCACTGCAATTAGCTGGAGGATCTCTTTGGAGGTCTGCAAGTTCTTTATTGATTCTTTTTAGTGCCATTTATTTAGAGTAGTTTTACCTTTGTCCTTTTGAATAAATATGGCAGGTATATTTCACTACTTGTTTTAAAAAGGATGGTTTGATTTGAGGCTAGGAAGAGATTAAAAGAAATTATTTGGATTAGAAGGTTGATGGACGATGAGTAGTTTTTTGATATTATTTTTAAAGGGATGAAATTTTTAGACTCTTGATAAGATAAATTTAAAGGTGATTTTAATTGGAAGAGAAGGAAAAAATAATAAAAAGTAATCATCAAAATTTATTTTTTGTTACTAAGAAAAAACTCATGATGGATAAGGAGTGGTTTGAATATATAATCTCTGAAGAGACAATAACAAAAGGTTGAAAAGGGTTTGAAAAAGCACTTTTTGGTAAGGATTTGGATTATCTAGCAAAAAAGGAGCGAAGTTTATATTTGATCATAATAATTGGAATTTAATTGCACCAGTTTTTACTAAAGGATTTCTGAGTTATAATAAAACTAAGAAAAAACTTCTAAATAAAACTTGTAGATAAGCTAATTTTTTATATGCTATGTCTGGATTTTCTTTGAAAAAAGTTATGATAAGATAATTAAAAAGAAATTTAATGTTGGATTAAAAAGTAGAGGCTTTGTAAAGTTTAGAAATAAGCTAAACTTAGATAATTCAGTTATTTTAAGGATTGATATTTTTTGCAAATTTTAAGAGTTTTTGAATACTTGAAGATATTTAAGGAATAATTTAGATTTTAAAAACATAATAATCGGCTTACAGATCTTAATTGATCTGATAGGATACTTATTTCTAGTTGATAAATAGGAGTTTGTCTGTTCGAGTCTATCTGAATCTATTATTGATCAAATGAATTTGCTATCTCATATTCGATAAGTTAGCTAAAGCGTGTAATATTATGGAAGCTTTATTTTCCCATCATTGATACCATATTTAAATAATGAAGTGATTTTCACATACAATTTATAATATTTTTACAATTAACTCTTACTGTGTATCCTAAATTTCATAAAAAATTACAATTATTCTATAAGCTACCACTAATGGAGCATTTGTCTTTCAATTTTAGATATATCCTTGAAATTTTACTATCTTCATAATGATGATACCTATGCATTTTAGCAGTTTAATTATCGTCTATGAATACCATGATAAAAAAAAATCTTTAGGATTTTCTTTGCTTTTTTTTACATACGAATACTAAATTTGTTTATTTCTTCTAATATTTCATCTAAGAAAATAAATTGAATATTNTCTTTAGGATTTTCTTTGCTTTTTTCACATACGAATACTAAATTTGTTTATTTCTTCTAATATTTCATCTAAGAAAATAAATTGAATATTAGCTCATATGACTGAGAAAACAAAACATTATTTCCAGTTCATTAAAGTAAACTATTTATCTTTTAAATAGCATGGCATTATTTAAAGATAAATACTGTATTTATTTAATTCATAATATATATATATATTAAAGACATATTAAAGAAAGTATTTAGCTAATAGAGTTCCTGAAAGATTTCTCTTTTAATGATACTTATATTTTCCGTATAATATGCAATATATTCTCTAGCACTCTCTAATGACTCATTTCTTACTTGACCTAAAGTTCCATAATTTAGAGAACTGCAAAATTCACATAAGTTTTCAAGTACCTTTAGATTATCATATATTGATAAAGCCATAAACTTTCTTTCTTTTTTGAGCTGCACTATTTCTTCATTTAATATTTTATTTTTCTCATTCAAATTATTGATTTCCTTTTCTAGATTAATTATATCCTTATTATGACCTTTATTTAATTCTTCTATTCTCTTGCTTTTTATTTTATTAGAATTGCTGTCTATTAATATAAGATTTTTTTCCAACTCCTGTATTTTCTCAGTTATTTTTTCTGGTAAATGCTTTAAAAAATTTGGGAAAACAATTTTAATCCAAGAATGAGTCTCAATTTCTATAAAATCAGCATAATTTTTATAAAGCTCTTTCGAAACTATTGCACTACTAAATTTGGAGATATGAATATTTTGACTTTTATAAATAGCATTTAAAATTTTTTTTCTTTGTCGAAAATCACCAAAATTTACAATAAATAAATGCCCAGTTGCATTAATTTGTTGTATTTTACTCCACATTTGATACTTATATTGTAAAGCGTCTGATGCATCATAATTTGATGATTGATATTCAATTAATAATTCAATTTCATTTATATGAGTTCTGATCCTTTCTGTTATAGTATTAATATTTATTTTATCAGATACTTTTGTAATAAGTATAAAAACTGAATCTAGTAGTGATTCTTCCTCTAATAAACCCGGAATAATATCAATTAGATTTTGAAACGATTCTAGCACAGGTTGGCCTCCGTCCTGCAAAAATGCGTTATACTGAATAACAAATATTATGCCCTTAATACAGCCAGCACTTTTTATTGCTCTGTCTATGCTCAAATTTTTACAAAGTTCGTATTCAATTCCTCTAGTATCACGAAATCCTGGACAATCACAAAGCATTAATTGGATTGGAGTTTTATTTTTAAGACAGACACTTAGTTTGTAACCTCTAGCGTATAAATTGTCAGATTTGCCTATTGAATGACAGATTTTAGGGTATTCATCTACACAATTTCTGTTAGCGATTTCAATTGCATCATCACCTAATTGAGTAATGTAAGTTCTCATTTCTGCTTTCATTAAATAGCAAGAGGCTGTACTCTTTCCTGAGCCAGTGCTACCTAAAATAATAACAATTTGTTTCCCTCTAATTTGATCAGCGTATTTTTTTGATTCAGAAATTAATTCCATTGTTTGCTGCACATCAAAGCTAGATTTCTTATTAACTAATGCTTCATATTGAGCTTGAAGAGCTAATCTTAAGAGGATTTCTTCAGGTGTTTTTATAATAAACAATTCCTCATAATATTTTGCAGTCAAATTCAGTAAAACACTTCTTATTGAGAATGATTTATCTTCTAATCTTGCGACAAATTCTGGAGTTATCTCTGTGAGATTTCTATTAATATATTCTTCCAATATTTGGATCCGCTTCTCTTTGCTATTTATTAACCTAATTCTAAGTCTTTCAAGCTTGCCTTTGATTAATGCCAATTGCTGAATTTTTCTTCTGTTTGCATCTTCATAAAAATCAATTATGATGTGAGGCATCAAAACACTCAAAGGCTCGCATATTTTTTTTATATCAAATATACTTACTCTTATAAACTTATCCATATCTTCATAGGATATATATTCTTCAACGGAGACATTATTTTTAATTATTTTTATTCTCATAGGCTTGATGCTTATTTTTGATAGGTAAATTTTTATTTTGTACAAATTTTCAGTATTTTCAAGAGTAAATGTTTGTATGATATATTCGTTTACTATTAAGAAAATAAATTTTACCTGGCGTTTAACTCGATCTTTAAGCCTTTTTAAAGTGTATTCCCCTGAATGAATTGATTGTGATGAGTCTGAAATAATAACTTTATTTGAATTTTGGATTTTATTATTTGCAGATAGCTGAGCAGTTCTAAAAAAATAATTTGAAAGGCCTTTTTCTTTATATAAATTTGATTCAATTTGAATTTGATTTTCAGAAAATTTTATTAACATCGAATGAAATCCTGAAAATTTTATAGTAATTTCCTGAGCATTTTTAGCAAAATCTTCAATATAGTCAGCAATTATTGTTCTCTGCGTATTTGGATCTCTGTAATTCAAAAATTTTCCTTTAAAAAACTTGTCATCTTTGTCAAGAAGCTGAAATAAGCTATTATTAATTTTATCTTTTTGTTTAAGAATTTGATTGATCCATGTCATCAAATCCCATTCTGTAATATCATCTTCATCATCAATAAGTGAGCTATACTTTTCATAAAACATAGACTGCCTTGATTCAATTTCACTATTTAAGGTATCATCTGTTATTTGATATTTAGTAAAAAGTTTTAAAATATCTTCTACTTTATAATCTTGAGTAAATCCTTTAATTATTTTTCTGCTCGCAAATGCAGGCAGTCTTCTTATGAAATAAAATTCTAAAAACATCTCTAGAAATTCCCAGTAGCACTTTTCAGGTATAATTTTTGCTAAATTATTTTTAAGTGTATTTAAATCATTGTTTCTAATGCTGCAATTTGTATTCAAAATATTAACTAATTCTGTGAGAGTTTCTGAGATATCCTGAGGTAAATTTATGTTTTGTTGATATCTTATCTTAGAATTTATTAAAGTCATAGTCGATAAAAGAATTTTTAAGTCATAAGAAACTTGCGAAATTCCAACATCTTTTATTGATTCAACTAGTTTATTATAATCTTCGTAATCAGTAAATTTTATTGAGCCACCTTTTAATCCTTTAACTTCTCCAATGTAAAGAATTCTTTTTTCTTTCGAAAAAACTATTCCCATACCTATTCCGTTTAAGTTTCCAGTTTTTTCAAGATTTAAAACTTTTCCTACTAAAATAACATCAATGTCCCCCTCAACAACTTGCTGCTCAAAGAGAATCTCAGCCTTTATACTTCCTTCAGATGAGTATATAGAAATTGTTTCCCCATAGCTTAGTTTTGCAACACGGTCATTGATCTTTAGTGTTTGCTTTGTATGTTTTCTGAGATTATTCATTTGCAATCCATTTGAAGTGAACTTAATGAAGGCTTTTGATTTTTGTTCTATTATGCTTCGGGTACAAAAGCTCATAATTAATATAGGCATTTAATTTTTGAAGACAAAAATTATAGAAATTTTTATGGAAATATTTTAAGTCTATTTATTAGATACAAATTCAATTGTCTGATTAATTAAAAGCATTCATTGATTATCTCAGAGCTTTTTAAGTATCAAAGATTTCATTTTATTGGCATAAGCTTTGAAATACATTCAAGGCAAATTTTTTCTATATTTTATAATACTAAAATCTTAAATAATTTTTATACTTTTAAGAACTAGCTCATTNCTTTGATATAAATTAATAAAATTATTTATAAATTTAAAAGATATAATATGTTTATTTTAGCATACTAGCTCATTTAGTTAAAGAAAATAAATCGCTCACACTTGTAAGCTCTAATCTTCAAAGTTTCAAACTCTTTATTTCTGTTTTTTTTTAGCTCCATACATTTTTTTCGTTTTTTCCGATTTTTTCTCTCTTGTCTGGTTCTGACACTCTCCAGTCTCAATTTTTCACTTCTTTCTGATTTTCCTCTCTTCAATTATCTCTCTTGTACTTTTTATTGGCCGCTTAAGCGTTGTTACCTCATATCGCAATTCCTCTTAGCACTTTACTACTCCTTCCTTTTCGTTGAACCAAAAGGATTTATTGTCCATACACTGAGAGATTCTGCTCTCAGTACAGAGGACCTTAATCGTTGAAATAATTTATGTTCATAAAGCTATTATTATTTTTTGAATAGCTAGAACTCTTACGATTCTCTCTATATATTAAATGACCTTNTCTTTTAATAGAATGGGTGCTTAATTAAAGTATATTTAATCGTTGAAATAATTTATGTTCATAAAGCTATTATTATTTTTTGAATAGCTAGAACTCTTACGATTCTCTCTATATATTAAATTATAATCTGAAAAATGAAGGCATGAAGATATGAGATTATCTTGGTTTTTTTCAAGCTAAAACTCCACATCTTATAGAATCACACGAAACCTTAATGCATAAATTCAAACCAGGGATGATTCATTCACTTTCAGAAAATCTTCCTAAAGTATTTTATGAGTATCATATTACAAGTTGCAGCCATTAAAATATATTTTTCTCAATTATATTAATCCCTAAAGGAAAGGCAAACAACTCAATACCTTCAGCTTATCCCGTTCTTAAATTCTTACAAAAAGTTCAACTTAAGCCATAAAAGGGGCTAATATTTGTAATAAATTTTGTAAATAAAATTATTTATCATAAATTTTAATTTGATCATTGATTGAAAGGCCAATTTATTTCATAGCGAAAAAGGGGCGATGTTGATATTTTTTGCAAATTTTAAAAGTTTTGAATACTTGAAGATATTTAAGGAATAATTTCAATTTTAGAAATATAATAATCAGCTTGTAGACCTTAATTGATCTGATAGGATTCTTCTTTCTAGTTGATAAATAAGGGTTTGTCTGTTCGAGTCTATCTGAAGCTATTATTAATCAAATGAATTTTCTATCTCTTATTCGATAAGTTAGCAAAAGCGTGTAATATTGTGGAGCTCATCATTATTACCATATTTAAATAATGAAGTGATTTTCACATGCAATTTATATTATTTTTACGATCAACTCTTACTGTATGCCCTAAATTTCATAAAAAATTACAATTATTATATAAGCTACCATTAATGAAGCATCTGTCTCTCAATACTAGAAATGTCCTTGCAATTTTACTATTTTCATAATGATGACGCCTATGTATTTTAGCAGTTCAATTTTCATCAATTAATACCTTATAATATTTTTTCAAGATTTTCTTTGCTTTTTCACATTTGAATACTAAATTTGTTTATTTTTTCTTATATTTCATCTGAGGTAATAAATTGAATATTTATATAATTTATAGGTTTCTAAAATCTTGCCAGATATTTAAATAATTATTATCTTGCACAGTTAATGCATAAAAATTAGAATTAAATTTTCCTGTTTCCAATTTATTGAAATTAATTTTAAGAGTATCATACAAATATAAGATTGTAAATGTTAAATTATATTAATTTATTTTTGAAAATTAATACCACTAATAGATTTTATTCTCATATGACTAAGAAAACAAAATTATTTCCAGTTCATTAAAGTTAACTACTTATCTTTTAAGTAGCATAGCATTATTTAAAGAAAAATAATGTATTCATTTAATTCATATTATATATATTAAATAAATGCATGCTAAAGAAGCATCTTATCTTATAATATACTAACTAATTTGAGTTCCTGAGAGATTTCTTTTTTAATGATACTTATATTTTGTAAATAATATGTAATATATTCTCTAGCGCTCTCTAATGACTCATTTCTTACACTGCCTGAAGTTCCATAATTTAGAGAACTGCAAAAATCGCATAAGTTTTTAAGTACCTTTAGATGATCATATATTAATAAAGCCATTAATTTTCTTTCCTTTTCAAGTTGCATCTTTTTATTATTGAGTATTTCATTATCCTCATTTAACTTATTTATTTCATATTCTAGATCAATTATATCCTTATCATGAACTTCATTATATTCTTCAATATTTTTCAATTGTTCCATTTTATTTGATTTCAATTGTGCCAATACAGTAACACATTCATTTCTTTTTATTTTTTTAACTTCTTCCTCTTTTTTTTTTAATAAATCATTCATAATTTTTAATTTGCCATCAAATTTTTGTTTTCTGTTTTTATGTCTTATAATATCATTTTTACATTCAAGTTTATGCTTATTATTATCTTTAATTTGAGCGTCTGTATTTAAGATAGAGGCGTCATTAAAATCTATATTTGGAACTTGATGAGTAATTGTGAACCATGGAATTCTATCTCTTCTTCCTACCCATGTAGTTTTGATTGGCCAAACCATTTTTTTACCATCTCGTGAAGCTTTTGGTTGAAGATCAACCTCAAAATATTCCCCATCAATTATAGCTTTATATGCTTTCCCTTCTGAAGTCACTTCACTTCCGTATCTGAAAAATTCTTGTTGATTATTTTTAGGAACTATTCTATAATCTTTTTCAAGAATTACTATATGAAACATATTGCCAACATAATTTTTAGCTAATCCAAAGTTTACATCTTTTTCAGAATAATCATTATCATTTAAATTTCTCACTTCATTTATGGCTTGCTCCCTTGTACCTGGCTTGAAGCGACAACCCATGAGAAACTCATCTGGATCTATGCTGTAAGAATCAAGTGTATGATTTTTAAATCCAGTTTCAAGACTTTTCTTTATTGAAATCAAATTATTTTTTTGAATTTTTAAATTATTTTTTTGATCTCTTGCACTCTTAATATCTCCTGATACTTCCAATATCATTTCTTCAATCTCTTTCTTTTCTAGTTGCAATTCTTTTATTTTATTAATTAAATACTCGCTTTGAGTTTTTCCTTGACTTTCCATTTTTTCAGATTCAAGAATTTCCTTAACTTTATCATTAGAAATTTTATTTTCTTTGAAATCATTCTCGTATTTACTTATTTCAACTATCTTACCGTTTAAATAATTTATTTTTGATTTATTCTCTTCTATTAGTTTTTTCTTGGTTTCTATTTTACTAAAATTGTTGATCATTGATACACGGTTGTTTTCAATAAGTTGTGTATGCTTAGATATATTATTTGGTAAATTAACTAAAAAATTTGGGAGCAAAAGTTTATACCAAGAATGAGTCTCAAGCTCTATAAAATCAGCATATTTTTTATAAAGTTCTTTAGAAACTATTGCACTATTAAATTTGGAGATATGAATATTTTGACTTTTATAAATAGCATTTAAAATTTCCGTTCTTTTTCGAGCATCATCAACTTTTGCAATAAATAAATGCTTAGTTGCATTAATTTGTTGTATTTTGCTCCAAATTTTATGCCTATATTCCAAAATGCTTGATGCTTCATAATTTGCTGATTTATTTTCCATTAATTTTTCAATTTCATTTATATGAGTTCTGATTCTTTCTGTTATAGTATCAATATTAATTTCGCCAGATACTTTTGTAATAATTATAAAAACTGAATTTAGTAGTGATTCTTCCTCTAATAAACCCGGAATAATATCAATTAGATTTTGAAATGATTCTAGCACAGGTTGACCTCTATCCTGCAAAAATGCGGTATACTGAATAACAAGTATTGTGCCTTTAATACAGCCAGCACTTTTTATTGCTTTGTCTATGCTCAAATTTGTGCAAAGTTCGTATTCAGTTCCTCTAGTATCACGAAATCCTGGACAATCACAAAGCATTAATTGGATTGGAGTTTTATTTTTAGATCTGATATTTAATTCGTAACCTCTAGCATATAAAGTTTCAGATGTACCAATTGATTGACCGATTATAGGGTATTTGTCTTCATCATTAATGTTAGCGATTTTAATTGCTTCATCGCCAAATCGAGAAATGTGAGATTTCAACTTTGCTTTCATTAAATAGCAAGAGGTAGTACTCTTTCCTGAGCCAGTGCTACCTAAAAGAATAACTATTGTTTTCCCACTAATTTGTTTAGTGTATTCTTCTGAATCAGAAAGTAATCCCATTATTTGCTGCACATTAATGCTACCTTTCTTATTAACTGTTGCTTCATATTGAGCTTGAAGAGCTGACTCCAAGAGGATTTTTTCAGGTGTTTTTTCAATATTCAATTCCTCTTTATATTTTACAATCAAATCCTGCAAACATTTTCTTATTGAGAATGACTTATCTTCTAATCTTGCGACAAATTCTGTAGTTATCCCTGTGAAATTTCTATTAATATATTCTTCCAATATTTGGATTCGTTTCTCTTTGCTATTTATTAATTTAATTCTAAGTTTTTCAAGCTGGACTTTGATTAATGCTAATTGCTGAATTTTTCTTTTGTTTGTATCTTCATAAAAATCAATTATGATGTGATTTAGAAAATTATCCTTAGTTTCGCATATTTTTTTTTTATCAAATATACTTACTCTTATAAACTTATCCATATCTTCATAGGATACATATTCTGCAATGAAGCGATTCTCTTCAATTATTTTTATTTTCATAGGGTTGATGCTAAATTCTGTTAAGTAAATTTTTATTTTGTATGATTTGTTATCATTTTCAAGTGTGAAATTTCGTAAGATGTATTTGTTAATTGTAAGGAAAAATAATTTTATCTTATTTTTAATTTTATCTGGAATTCCTTTTAAAGTGTAATATCCTGGAACAATTGATTGTGATGATCCTGAAATAGTAACTTCATATGAATTTTGGATTTGATTATTTGCAGATAGCTGAGCAGTATTATGAAGATAATTTGAAAGGCCTATTTCTTTATATAAATTTGATTCAACTTGAATTGGATTTTCAGAATATTTTATTAGCATCGAATGAAATCCTGAAAATTTTATAGTGATTTCCTGAGCATTTTTAGCAAAATCTTCAATATAGTCAGCAATTATTATTTTCTTCGTATTTGGATCTATGTAATTCAAAAACTTTCTTTTAAAAAAATTTTCATCTTTGTCAAGAAGCTGAAATAAGCAATTATTAATTTTATTTTTTTGTTCAAGGATTTGATTGATCCATGTCATCAAATCCCATTCTGTAATATCATCTTCATCATCAATAAGTGAGCTATACTTTTCATAAAATATAGATTGTCTTGATTCAATTTCACTAATTAAGGTATCATCTGTTATTTGATATTTAGTAAAAAGTTTTAAAATATCTTCTTTTTTATAATTTTGAGTAAATCCTTTAATTATTTTTCTGCTTGCAAATGCAGGTAGTCTTCTTATAAAATAAAATTCTAAAAACATCTCTAGAAATTCCCAGTGGCATCTTTCAGGAATAATTTTGGTTAGATTATTTTTAAGTTGGTTTAAATCATTGTTTCTAATACCGCAATTTGTATTCAAAGCATCAACTAATTCTGTGAGATTTTCTGAGATATCCTGAGGTAAATTTATGTTTTTTTGATATCTTATCTTAGAATTTATTAAAGTCATAGTTGATAAAAGAATTTGTAAGTCACCCGAAACGTGCGAAATTTCAACATCTTTTATTGATTCNATACTTAAATGTACTTAGAATTTATTAAAGTCATAGTTGATAAAAGAATTTGTAAGTCACCCGAAACGTGCGAAATTTCAACATCTTTTATTGATTCAACTAGTTTATTATAATCTTCATAATCAGTAAAGTTTATTGAGCCACCTTTTAATCCTTTAACTTCTCCAATGTAAAGAATTCGCTTTTCTTTCGAAAAAACTATTCCCATACCTTTTCCATTTAAGTTTCCAGTTTTTTCAAGATTTAAAACTTTTCCTACTAAAATAACATCAATGTCCTCCTCAACAACTTGGTGCTCAAAGAGAATCTCAGCCTTTAGACTTCCTTCAGATGAGTATATAGAAATTGTTTCCCCATAGCTTAGTTTTGCAACATGATCATTGATCTTTAGTGTTTGCTTTGTATGATTTCTGAGATTATTCATTTGCAATCCATTTGAAGTGAACTTAATGCAAGTTTTCGATTTTTGTTCTATTATGCTTCCGGTACAAAAGCTCATAATTAATATAGACATTTAATTTTTGCAGACAAAATTTATAGAAATTTTTATGGAAATATTTTAAGTCTATTTATTAGATACAAATTCAATTGTCTGATTAATTAAAAGCATTCATTGATTATCTTAAGTCTTTTTAAGTAATCAAGCTTTTATTTTTATTGGCATAGGCTTTGAAATGAATTCAAGGCAAATTTTTCTATATTTTATAATACTGAAATCTTAAATAATTATACTTTTAAGAACTAGCCTTTAATATATTATGGGCTTCCTATGAAATTATCTTTAACATATTTAAATAAAAATGTCTTCAAATTTTTTGCAGACAAAAAAATTATAGACTATTTAGTCTTTAGAATAGCGACTAAAAAGTCTTTTATTCAAAATGAATTAAGCATACCGAAATTCTAAGATATAATCTGTGACTAAANTTTTATTCAAAATGAATTAAGCATACCGAAATTCTAAGATATAATCTGTGACTAAACGCAAATTCTTAATAAAAAGCAATAATGCAAAGCTAAGTCACATATAAAGCATTATAATATTTTGATTCATGGGATTATGTAATTTTGTATGTATCTGCTTACTAACAAAAACATAATCTAGAAATTCCTCACTTATCTCTAGACTTAAATTTTTTAACATAATAAACTACTACATAATTACAAAAGATCATATTTTCTAAACCCAATTGAGAGTGTAATAAATCATAGTACCCTTTACTCTTAATGATTTGAACTATTTCATTATATTTATGATATATCTTTTTCTGCATCATTGTTATTTTTAATTTAATATTTTTTTGTTCCTAGCTTTATGTATAAAATATTGAATTTTGTAGTTTTTGTATGCAGCTAACTTGATTCTCAGCTTTTATAGAGTCTTTAGGATTTTTTTGAGATTCTTGCGAGTTTTTATAGGTCAAAAACTCTATTATTATTTTGCTGATAGTGGAATATTTTCAACAGATATGAATATATCACAGATCGTTAGTAAAGTTTTCATCACCTCTAACTTTTTCCTAGTCAAACTATCATCACTTCTTCGCTTTCTTCATTGTAGATCTTGCTATTTATTTACCTTTTTTTGCCTGTGCTGCTAATAAACTAATATTAATCAAAATAGTTTTTATCTTATTGTAAACTTAAATAATAAGATTTTAAATGATTTTAGTGCTTAAGATGTGAAAATTCTTGACTTGATTATTATTTCCTAATTTTTTGTAGTGCATAATATAAGATAAGCTTTTTGCAATTCTTTAAAGATCATAATATTATTGTAAAACTTCACTATTCTTATTCTATAATCAACACGTAATTATTAGTATTACTATTAGCAATACTGATTCAAAGTTCATTATCTACATATTAAAACAAATTAAAGCAATTTAAGTAATCGAAAGTCTTAAATTATAATTATATATAATAGCATTATATTCAACAAGAACACAATAAACTCATCTATTTCAATCTTCAATATAAAACTTAAATCAAAACATATAAAAACACCTAAACCAACTTCTCCAAAAAATTTAATCCCTTCTAATAGAATAACCCATAATAAATCTAATTTTTTTATCTTAAACTGCATATCTTCTTGTCCATTCTCTAGCAGTGTTTTCATAACGGGCTCTATCATTTTTGTAAATATGTGCGATTTCAGGTACTAACGGATCGTTAGGGTTAGCATCAGTTAGCAATGAGCTGATAGATAAAAGCACTTTTGAAATAGTCAGGGCCGGGCTCCACTGGTCTTTAAGGATATCAAGGCAGATTGATCCATTAGAATTGATATTTGGATGATAGATTCTTGTTGTAAATGAAACTTTTGGTGGCTTGAAAGGATAATCAGTAGGAAATTGGACATTCAAGAAAAAGACACCGCCTTGGAAAGGAGAATCTTCAGGGCCCATGATTGAAGCTGTCCAGTTGTAAAGATCTGATTCATCAGTTGGACCTGCACTGCAGTTAGCTGGAGGGTCTCTTTGGAGGTCTGCAAGTTCTTTCTGGATTCTTTTTAGTGCCATTTATTTAGAGTAATTTTACCCTTGGGCTTTTGAATAAATATGGCAGGTATATTTCACTACTTGTTTTGAAAAGGATGGTTTGATTTAAGGACGTGAAGAGATTATAAGAAATTATTTAAATTAGAAGGTTGCTGAATATTGATGAGTAGTTTTTTGATGTTATTTTGAAGAGGATAGTAAATTTTTAGATTTTTGATAAGAGGAATTTAAGGGTGATTTTTATTGGAAAAGTAGAGTTTTGGGAGAAGGGAATGGATTAGTAGTTGAGAGGATGCTTTTTTTGAGGGGATTTATAGATTGGGGAATGCTGAATAAGGGATAAATAAAGACAATTAGGTGATTTTTAGATGCATAGTGAAAAATAGTTATTAGATTGTGATGAATTATTCTTGGGAAAGAGTGAAGGAGTAGTTTATGAAATAGGAAATTTTTGTTATTGATTTACTGTTTTCACATAGAAGATTTAACTGTATAACAAATAAAAGCAAATACAACCTATTATTTTCTTCATACAGTGAATACTTTAATTTTCAAAATAACTCTGACAAAGTAATTTATCAAAGAATTAATTGTGTTAAAGTCAATAAATTCATACACTTCTAACAAAAAACTAATACTATCTTTCCCATAAATCTTATAAAAACATTAACCTTAAACTTAAAACCTTTAACACCCAAAAAAATCTTCTAAACTACATTTAATTCATATACTTTTCCCAATATTCTTATCACATCCTAATATTATTTCCCGATTTCTCTCAATCTTCCAAATCATCATCTTCTTACTATCAAAACAATAAACCCTCCCATACAAAATGGAAAGCAAAATAGATCCCTTTTCAGAAAACCCAAGTTCAATCATCAAGCCAAAAAGTTTTCTAGCAATGAACCTTAAAAACCTAACAACCAATAAATTATTCCAAAAGTTCCTTTTTGAAGAAAACTCAAAACCTAAACCTATCACCAAAGATCCAAGCCCAAAAAAAGAAATGCCAAAACTCGATATTTCTCCTCCAAAAATCGAACAATCTATTCAAACCCCTCTCGACCTCTCAATAGATTCATCTAGAATTTATTCTGAACATAGCGAAATCCAAGGTTTTTCACAACATATTTTTGCCTCATCTCCAGACAAACAATACGGCCAATATCCTTGTTATCCAATGCATATACCTTATCCAAATGAACAATATAAAGACCCAGAAATTGAAAGGATTAAAGAAGAATCAACAAAATTAAAACAAGAATTCATTCAAATCCTCAATGAAAAAGATGCAGAATTGAATAAAATGCGTAAAGAACTTGATAGTTCTAAATTAGATGTTATGGTTCTTGAAGATAAACTTAGAGATGTGGAATGTCATGATTCGCAAGAGTTGGAAAGAAGAATTGCCGCCCTTCTTGAGCAAAATTCAAAGCTTTTAGAAGCGAATAGGTTGTTATCAGCAGAGAGTAAAGGGAAAATGAATGAGATTGAGTCAGAACTTAAGCATTTTAAACAGAGAAATGAGGAGTTATTGAAAGATTACTTAAGAGAAAAAGAAAAAACAGAAATGTTGGAAGTGCGAATGAATACAATAAAAGAACGAGCACTTACTGTAGAGTCTTCTAATGTACAATTACAAGAACGTATTATTACAACAGAAAGAGACTTAGAAAATACTTTTAGAGAAATCAAAGCATTGAAAAAAGTTAGGATTATGGATGAAGCTGAGTATTTTGAAATAACCCCTAATACAACTAGAAACTTTCATGATGATTTTCCAATAAGATCTAGACATGTAAAATATCCTGAAGAAAATAATGCTTTTAGAAGAACAAGAGGAGTATCCGAGACTCAAAATGACCATTTAGGCAATTGGCAAAAGAGTAATCAAGACAAAACTCCAATGCTAAGACAAAACTTAGACCAGAAACTAGACATTCTGCTTAATGAAAAACAACAACTAGAAAAAGAATATGCAAAACTCCCTGATGTATGTAAAAACCTGGCAAGTAAAAGAAGAAAAGAGGAACTTGAATTAGAACTAGAAATAATAGATACAAATATACATAATCTCAAGTCCAAGATAAGAAATAGACTTAGGCAAAACTAACTTTGTAATTTTAGATATGACAACCTGACAAAATAATTATCTCAATAAAAACTTACAACAACTCAGCATTTAGTTAATCGAAAAAACCTTTAAAAAATACAATTTTTGCTTGCGAAAATACCAAAAGGATTTATGCATTTATGTTTAACCATGACATAAAAGAAAAAAAATATAAATAAACCTTTTATTTATATTCTAACTTATGATAATTAGCTTATAATCACTTTTTTGATTAATAAAATATCATAAATCAAGATTTATATTCCCCCCATTTCAAAATTCCTATAACAAATTTTGTATGGTTTTAAGCCTTAACAAGAGCATAACTCCATATTGACAAATAGAAGATAATAAGTATTATATCTAACTTAATCATCATCATCATCATCATCAGGTTCTTTTGACTCTTCATCATCATCATCTTGTTTTTCATCTTTAGCTTTATCTGCTTGTGCTACTTCAGCTTTTTCCTTCTCCTTTTCATATCTATTTCGATCATCTTTAGCTAAATTTTGATATGGTTCCTTTTCTGCTTCACTTAGCTTCTTCCATTCAGCTCCAATTAACACAGAAGCTTCAGTAATCTTAAGTTCCGGCTGTTCTTCCTTTAAACTCTTTCTTCTTTCTTGAGAAAAATACATAAAGCCTGATAAAGGTTTTTTCGGACCGTCTTTTTTGGTCTGTCTCTTCCTTTTTTTGGCTTTGTCTTTACTCTTGCCTGCATTTTTTTTGACCATAGTTGTATTATTTACGTATAGGAAATCTAATCTATGGATTAATAAACTTAAAAAATTTAATCAACCAATGACAATTGAGATATTTTTGAAAAAATATCAGGATCTTACTTGAAGTTAAAAAACTTAAGCGGGAATAAATTTTCTGAAGTTAAAAATGGAAAGGTTAGACATAGATTTGCCTGGGAATAGTAAGAGGAAGTTATTTAATAATTTAGAGAGGTGAAAGAGAATAAATGGTTTGAGAATTTTTAGTTAGAAATGATATGGATTGTTTTACTGAAAATGTCATGAAGGTAAAAAATAATAAGTTGGGATGAAAATGATTAAGAAATTTAGATGTGGTAGGATAAGAGTGAAAATAAGAGTTTAGATAAGAAAGTTAGTGAAAATAATTTTTTTATGGAGTTTAATTTTGTTGGAAAAAGAAATGAAGTAGAGATAAATATTTTTTTTTTAGATGTAAGGATTATGATTTTATATAATAATAAAGGAAATGATTAAGTTTTACTAATTGAAAAAATAACAAAAACAAAAGAACGATAGTATCAATGATTTATAATATTTTTTTATAGTTTAAAAGATTTAAGAAGATTAAATCCTATCTGTAAATTGAATAGTTACAAAAAAAAAATTTGTTTAAATATCTAATTTGATTATAAAATAGGCCAAAGTTAATTGAATATTATAAAACACATTAACGCGCTGAAATTCTCATCAAAAAATATAAAAAAAACAATAAATTTTCCAAAAACCGTATTTTAGTACTTAAGCCTAAATTTTTAATAAAAGATATTCTGACAGCAGTACTGGAAACGATCATAGCATTTTGTACTCCAATTGTCTAAACTTATATCTATGAGATCATTTATGTACTCTTTGCAATCACCTTCTGACATTTTAGCTTTCGGTAAAAGCCTTTCACGTAATTCAGTTATCGCACTTTCTCCACCTATAAAGCACCCAAGATTGCTCCCAGTTCCAGACCTCATCATTTCTACCATAAGAATGATTTGTTCAGCTTTTTCTTTTATAGCACTATATCCTTTAACACACAAACTTCTAAATTCTTGAAAAAGCTTCGATCTTCTTCCTCCAAGAACAGTTTCAAATTCATTTGAAAATTTAAAAGGAGCTTGTTCGAAATTCATATTCCCACCAGGTGAGTTAGAAAGTAAAAACCCAAAATCTATATGAATCAGATGTCCATTACGATCAATGAGTATATTACCATTATGCCTATCTTTGATTTTTAGTATATAACACACAAGGCTATATCCAACTAAAGATTTCATAAAACATTTTTTAGCATTTTTAAAGCGTTTTGACTTTCTTTGGCCGAATTGTAGTAGAAAAAAGTCGTAAAGGGTACTCTGATCTGCAGGTAAAGACTTTTTTAACCCATCAATTGACACAGCATCTGGAACACATTCTAAAATCCCACAGTCAATACCAGTTGCCAGTATATCATAAGGGTATAACCAGATATCGATTTTTTTTTCATCGAAAGTTTGCTTGAAAAAAGAAATAATCTGCATGGCTAGTTGTTCTTGTCTTAAATCATCACCACTTTTTACTATCACATGAAGTAGACTCCAAGTATAAAGTTTACCATATGGGCTGGTTTTTTTTATTCTTTCTTCTTGTTGTTTGAAACTTTCTTTGAAAACTGAAACATTTTGACCTGATTCATCGATTTCTCCATAAACTACAGCAACACTACCACGATTAGGTGATACAAAAAGATTAGAGTAATGTTTAAACTCTGGTTCAATAGAGTCTTTATCACGAATAATTGCAAAAGTTTGATTTCTTCTCCTTGGAAATTCGTCTTTTTCAAAAATGCTTTCGCTTGTGATGTCTGAATTTATAGACGAGTTTACTTCTTTTGCAACACTTGAAAAGGCAAAAGACTCAGTTCTCCGAGCTTCTGTTTGAAAGCTCACAGCTCTGTCTCTGCTTCTTTCAGGTTTTTCAATTTTTGAAGCTTTACTAATTTCTAAATACGGCCTAAAAACTTCAATGCTTATTTTAAATGGCGCTCGTTCTTTTGTTGTAAATACTCGAGCTTCAGATACTGGGATATGTAAAACAGCACAATTTCTAGCTTTAAACAAATTAAATGGGATATAAACTCCAGCAGGAAGAAGTCTATTAAGTAAATTCAATTGAGATACAAGAAATTCACTTTTGTTTGGAGCTTTTAACAATTCATTTGAAATTGTAGTCAAAGCATCAATAAAAGACATAGTTGATAAAAACTTAGATTGATGATTAGTCATAAAATCAGGTAAAGGAATATATTTTGGATCTATTTCACTAGAAGATTCATTTGAAAAATTACCATCTCTATATCTTTGAATTGTTTCCCTTGTATCATATTGAACTTGTGGTTCTTCTTCGATTTCATCATTACTAGGGATACTATGAGTTATTTTTAAAGTCTTGTATAAATCATAAAGTTTTTCCCCATTGCCTAGGAAAAAGTGCTGAAAACTTTGAGAGATTTCAATTATTCTATTAATAAGAAATTGTGGGTCTGTACTCGGGGTTATTTCTACAGATTCAAAGTCGGTGGATTGCAGGAACCATAAAATCCTATGCGAGAAAAAAAATGACTTTGAACACAAATTTAGCACTTCTCTTGTGATATCATTCACTCTATCAGTAAAGCCATAGAGAAGCAAGTTACTATATAAATTTTACCATAACTGAGGGATGTAAAATTCTAAGTCTTCCCTTGTTGAATTATCTCTTGATGGACTTATCCTGCATAAAGATAATTCTTCTACGCTTGGTTTATGCGAGTACAAGTCAAGTAAAATTTTATACACCTTGCCACTTGTCGTTTTTTTATGAAATTTCGACTTTAGTTTGTTCCAGATATCACTGCCAATACCCCACTTAATTTTTTTCTAGATATAAATTACCCCTTTCTTTATACAGCAGCAACACAGACAGCTTAAAAACTTTACGCAACAGCCGATTTTGTGCTTTTTAGGCTTTCGAGCAATGGGTTTTGACAGTGAGTTTTCCATTTATATTCTACTAGAGTTTCTGTTAATAATTTAATCTGTGAATGAAAAAACCTCGACATGTATCTAAAAATGATAGTAGTGAAGAAGAGTTTGAAGATTCGATGTACTACAACAGTGAATATACAATGCAGTATCTGCCAGGACTTAGTAAGTTTTTTGCTTCAGTGGACTCAGGAGATGAAATTGAAATGGAGCAATCTTTAAGCATTTTCTCATCAGAACTTTCTCTTACAGAAGAACAAGTCTTAGTAACCCAGCCTTTAGACAAAGCCCTTTCCCTTTTACTCGAGTGTTTAAATGGTAACAACAATGAAATTCTAATCCAAAGCATGACTTGTATAACTTTGATATTAGATACCTTACCTGAGCTTTCAGAAGTACTTGTACACTATGGAGGAATTCAGAAAATATGCGAAAAAATCAGTTCTTCAGGGGTTATTGAATTAGGTGAGCAGTCAGTGAGAGCATTAGAAAAGATATCCTTAGAATATCCATTAGAAACACTTGAAGCTCAAGCTATTGAATGTATTGTAAGGGTTATGGACTATTTTGATGTTGAAACACAGAAAAAAATATTGAATATTATGTGTAATGCTATCAAAGCTCTTGAAACCTTAGAAGTTGTTGATAGGCAAATATTACCACATATTCCCCCTATACTTTTCCTTATAAAAAACAGAAGCGCTAGTGACTTTCGAGTTGAGAAAATCCTTGAGTTCTTAACGGTTTTTATTGAAAATTTATTGATGATCCTTCCTCATAAAGGTGATGCATTTAAACCTTATTCTAAAGCATTAGTGGATTATGGGCTAATTCGTATACTTTTAGATATATTTCCAAGTCATATTGATCTAGTCCTTCGTTTGTTGTTTAATCTTTGCGACCATTCATCAATTGCAGTTAAGAATTTCCTTGTAGTTGGGGGTTTTGACATAATAAAAGATAGTATTTTAGGTAGCAATTCAAGTAATGGGACTTTTTTTACAGGTATGCTTGATTTGTTAGATACACTAATCCCACGAATCCCCGCAAGTGAACCTTGGAACAAAGAAAAAGTTGATTTTTATAATACCCATCCTGAATATATTCAATCTTTTAGCGAACTTATTCTCCCAAGAGCTACAACTATATACGAAAATTTCCTTAGTAAAGAAGATAAAGGGATTATGATAAGCATATTAGAAAAAATCTTAAAAGTTGCGAATATTGATCTAATAAGTCATCATCTAACTTGTCAAAGCTTTTCAACTTTCCTATCAGAACTTATGATTTCTAAAGATATCTCAACAGTCAGGGCTGCGTTAAGGATTTCAATGACACTTTATGGGAAAATCCCACAGAAAATCGCTGTTAATTTCGCAAGAGAAGGGGTGATAGCCAGAATTGCTGGGCTTAAAGAACCAGACCGACTTAAAGAATTTAAAAAAATACCTGATAAAAAAATCGGCGCTAATTTGGATGATTTTCTTTTAAGATCAACTGATTCTAAAAACCCTTACCAAATTGAAAGCATGCTAAACAATATGAAAACTAAAATTATCAAACCAGCAACAATAGAAGATTATAAAAAAGAGCTTTTGGTTTATAGTAAAAAAATCTTAGATAAACATAAACTCTTTGAAAACAAAAAAGCTCCACGTATCGGTAAAGAAATCAAAATGGTCTCACAAAAACTTTCAAATTGTTTTGGAGAATCAGCAATAGAAATCCTTACAAAAATCACAGCATTATTAAATTCAACTGAAAGATTAAGTTATTATGAGATTAGCAATTCTTCTATAGCTGAAGCTTTATGGAAATGGTTAGCGGATTGTACAACTGATAAACTATTAGCCCGTTTATCTGAGTTTTTAAAAATATTTACTCATGATTCAATACATAATGACACATTTTTGAGTATACTTATAAAATATCTTATTGGTACAGCGAATTTTATTCATCATTTTAGGATAATTCTTCATGACCAGAAAACTTTAAATGCAAAAAGAAGCCATAAGATAAAAATTGTAATGGAATATTGTGGGCAGTTGGGATTAGAAGAAATTTCAAAGGAAAAAGAATTTAAAACTCGTCATTTATTGTTTAGTACACATAATAAACTTCAATTTACTACGTATCAACTAATCCCAATAGAAAAAATAAAAGAATTAATGCTAAGAATTTCTAATGAAACTGATTTGTATATGTTAATTCATCAAAAATGCATAACTGAAGCTACTGTGCATATGTTTTTAGATAAACCTTATGCAAGTGATTTACAAGTGGTTATTTATAATGGAAATAAAGAATGTCAACGTGGGACAACAATTTTGAATTTGGCTAGTAAGAAATCCCCATTGCAACTAAGATGGAAATTTATTAAAAGAGGAAGTTTTGATTTACCTTTCAGATACTTGAAATCCTCACAAGAAATATTAGAAAATATCATCCAAGAAAGTATGAATGTTGGCTTAGACATCAAAGATAAATCCTATGTATATTTTCGAATAGTAAAATATTTCTTCATGATTTCAGAGTTTTTACCTTATCTCAGTTATTTTTTAAACATGCCTGGAATTGACTCTTTACCAATATCAACTTTCACATGTTCTAAACTTTCTGCTTTACTTTCACGACAACTTCAGGATGTTGTGTCAACAGAAGGGAATATCCCTGCTCAATGGGTTAAGAATCTTCCAAGTAAATGCAAATTTTTATTTTCATCAACATCAAGATCTGAGTTTATGGACTGTTTTGGTTTTGCGGCAATTTACAAAACTGAGAAAAAACAAAAATATACTGTTTCTCGAAGTAGGATTTTAGAAGATGCGATGAATATTCTACAAGATACTGGGAAATGTATAGAAACTATGCTAGAAATTGAATATCAAGATGAAGTTGGAACAGGTTTAGGTCCTACAGTTGAGTTTTTTGCATTGGTGTCAAGGGAGATAAAAAAACTTAAGATTTGGAGAAACATGTGTGAGTATTCAGGATTATTCCCATGCCCTATTTCAGAAAGTGACTCAAACTGGGAAGTATATTTTGAATTTATAGGCAAATTTATAGCTAAAGCGTTGATTGATGGAAGACATTTAGATTTCCAATTAAGCCCAACTCTGTGGAAGATAGTTTTTTGTCATAGTTTATCACTTCCTGATCTTAGAATGATTGATAAACATATAGGTATACACTTTCTTGAACTTATGAATAACCCTAAATTGGTCAATAAAGCTGGTCTTTATTTTACCCTCCCTGGATATTATGATATAGAACTCAAACCTGGGGGTTCTAAAATACCTGTGACATCTGAGAATTTAGAAGAATTTATTGACTTAGCAAGTATAAACTCACTTAAAACTGATTTTCAAGCAAAAGCTTTACGTAAAGGAATTGAAACTATGCTTCCTCCAGATAGTCTTAGTATATTTTTTAATTCAGAAATAGAAGATATACTTTGTGGAGAGCATTCAAGTAACTGGGATATCAGCACATTAAAAATGAATATTATCCCTAGTCATGGATATACTGTTAATTCTAAAACTTTTATGAATTTACTTGTCGTTATGAGCAAATTAAATCAAAAACAAAGAAAATGCTTTTTAGAATTTGTTACAGGGTTTCCAAGACTCCCACTTGGGGGATTTGAAAAACTTAGCCCTAAAATATCTGTTGTCAAAAAAGATGCGGATCAAAATGTGGATAATTGTTTGCCTTCGGTAATGACTTGTCAGAATTATTTAAAAATCCCTGATTATACATCTTATGAGGCACTTGAAAAAAATTTACTGTATGCGATTGAAGAAGGCCGACAGGCATTTCATCTCAGTTAATTAATGCTAAAAAATTAAAAGTATTTGTTTGAATGATGATTTTTATAGGTTTTTTTTTTATTAATAAAGTATAGTTTTGAAGATATGGAAATAAAAAAATCGCTAAAAAGAAGTTCCTTGATAATTTTTACAAGTAAAATTTGTATTCAAAAAAATCATTTTATCCTATTTAAATAATTAAATCTCAACTATTCCCATATGTTAATCTTTCAACTNATTCAAAAAAATCATTTTATCCTATTTAAATAATTAAATCTCAACTATTCCCATATGTTAATCTTTCAACTCTTTTCAACTGTTGTTTCAACACATTATTCTCATCTTTTAAACTTTCTACTCTCCTCTTAGCGGCATTCATATTTTTTTCTTGATCTCTAGCTTCATTCCTTGCTTTATCCCTTTCAACCCTCAATGCTTTTAAATCAGTTTCTTGTTGTTCAGCAATACGTTGAGTCGATCTAAGACTTGTGTGAATTTTCTCAAGTTCTCCTTCAGAAAAATTATTCTTTGCTAATACTTTAGCTCTTAAATCTTTTAACTCATATTCAAGTTCTTTTATACGTCTTTCTTCTTTTTCTAAAACATTTTCTGCATCATAAAGTTCATTATGTTTATAGTTTTCGATATCCCTAATTTTTTTACTATAATCCAATCTTTTACTTTCAACTTTATTTTGATATTGACGAACTTCTTCTTTACAATTACTTATAAGTTGACTTCTCATATAATTAGCTTCTTTTTCTAATCTTTCAAGTTCTGTAGTCATTTCTGAGAATCTTTCGCTATGTTCCATTTTATAATTCAATATTGTCTGTCTAAGCCTTGATGATTCATCACTTTCTTTACTTAGGCATCTTTGTAAAGATAAAATTGTGTCAAATTCAGCTTGAAGTATAGACTCTTTATCAGAAAAAAGCTTTGAAAGCTGTTGTTCTTGGTAACTTTTTAGTTCTATTAAACTTTGAGAATTTTGTCTTGATACTTTTTCTAGCTCACGTCGCAAGAAGTCTATTTCGGATTTCAGATAGTCTTCTTCGGAGTCTAGTCTTGAAATACGCTCGTTTGAACCTTGTGGAACATCTAGGCTGTAATGATCTCTTCTATAAGCTTTTTCCATGAATATTATAATTTGTATATTGAAAGGTAGATTTATGTTAGAAATTTAATGATTTGGATATGGTTGATAAAATTAATATAGAAATATTTATAAGTTTAAAGTGTGAATTATAAAAAATATTTTAAGTGTATATGTGTTATTTTAAATGATATAATTGAAGGGTGTATAAATTTTTTTTTTATATTTTGCAGAGTTTTTTTATATTAATGCTATATTAAACTTACTTGCTTTATTCTATTAATCATAGAAATAAATTTTATAAACTTACATTTAAATTTTCCCTCTTTCATGTCAAATTATTAAACATCCCAATTCTAGAAAACAAAAACTAAATATCCAATTTTTATTATCTCATACTATTTTATTACCCTAAATAACTACACATATAAAATCTCAAATACTCAAACTCAAGTATAATTTTAGTTGTTATATTTTCTTTTTAACATTTTTAACTGCCTAGCTGTCAACAGTAATAAAGACTGTGTACTAGCTTCAATTTTTGTATAGCCCTTTGTTATTTCTGAAATAAGTTGTTCAACGTTGCTTTTTTCCTCATTAAGTTCATATATATCATTGTCTAATTTGGCAATTCTCTCAGTTATAGAGTTAATAGTTTTAAAAATCTGTAACTTCTCACTTTCATCTCTAGTAATCTCATTTTCTATTTCAATATACTGATTTCTAAGAATCTCCAATTGTGAAGCATTTGACAAAGGTGTATCAGACATTTATAAAATACTAAGTTCTCATATAACTAATCTAAACATAATCATATATTTTAATTCTAATATAAAATTGAAATTAAAACTAAAAATTTAAGGTTGATTATATTCATCAATCTTCTTAAGTAAAGTCTCAGCATAATCAGGTGAATAATACTGGACAATTTCAGGTGGGTATAATGCATTTATTGCTTCTTTATATTCTCTAAGTTTAGATCCAGGGGGTGCTTTGATTTCTTGAACTTTTTGTAAGCCTCCGCTTTGTACAAAAGTTCTTCTAGCAGCAAGATCATGAGGTAAAGTTTTAGCAAACTGACTTACAACGTATTTAAGGATATTAGGTGGGGCTAATTGAAGTAAAGGTTCTAATGCAGGTAAATATGTGCACATTTGGACTATAGATTTTAATGCTCTTTTTGATTTAGTTTTTAAATCTTCACTACTTTTATCATCAATATATGCTGCAAGTAAACAATTTGGCACATCTAATTCAGCTAATGCTCTTGAATGATCAGCACTATGTCGACCTATTTGTCCTAAAGACCAAGCTGAAGCTGCTTTAAGATGATCTTCACCTTCATTCTTTAATGCATCTTTAAGAGGTGGAATACCTTTAGAAACTATAACTCCCATAGCTAAACTTTCATCAAAAGCTCCAATATAACCAAGTGTCATAATACCAGGTAATCTTGGATTACCTTTAACTTCACTAATATAATCAACAATAGCCGCTGCTCCACCTGCATTTACAATCAATTTAGCTAAAGCTGGGTTTTGTTTCGCTATTTCCCTAATACAAGTTGCCGCATTTTTCTTTACATGCATATCTGAATCTTTAAGACAATTCAAAATACGTGGGAATATTTCAGCTTCAACAACATGTTCAGCTAATTCTACTGTATGTTTAGCTATTTGTGCTAGACAAGAACATACTTGACGTTTTAATTGTGCATCTGGATTGTTAATATATTGTGATAAATGTGGAACAGCACCAGCATCAACAACTTTTTGTGCTAAATCAGCTGAATGTCTAGAAATATCACTAAGTGAACTTGCAGCTATTCTTCTTAATGATAATTCAGGTTCTTGTACACAAAGAACTAAAAGAGGTATAGCTCCAGATTCTACAACACAATTAGCTAATTGACCATTATGTCTTCCAATATACCCTAATGCCCATGCTGAACTTTCTTTAACCCCAGGATCGAATTCTTCTAAACAAGTGACTAGAGCTTCTAATGCCCCACTATCAACAACAGCTTGAGCAAGTTCTGCAGAATGTTTGGCTACAGCTCTTAAGACAAATGCTGCAGCTTTTTTATAAAAACGGTTTTGCTCAGCAAGAGAAAGGACTAATTGAGGAAGAATGTCATGGGCAACAACTTGTTCTGCAAGATCATCTGAGTAATTTGCTAAACGGCCAAGAGCTAAAGCTGCTGATTGTTGTATACTTGGCACATTATCAAGTAAAAGAGGTCTTAAAAGAGACATAACACCTGCACTTTGTAATGCATCAATATTTTGAGGTCTTGTTGCTAATTCAGCGACTGTTTGGACAAAAGTTACTCTTGCTTTTTGATATTCTTCAAATGGTTGGAGTACTGCTCTACTCATTGTTTAAATAATTTATATTAAATAGTTTATTATTTAATCATGATAATATTATATAAAAGATTCTAAAATTTCTAGTTCTAATTATTATAATTACTTTCATACTTCGACCCTTTTCTTCCGTATAATTTGAATCCATACAATTTAGGAGCATAATTTTTAGAGCTTTTCTCGATAATAATATCTGGGAAATTAAGATAAAACAAATGTGGAAATGATGTACCAAAGTATGCCCCATCTACATCAGAAAGCTTTTGCTTGGGGAAATAAATATCCTGGCATTTCGGACAATAAAGTTTTACCCGGCTAGTCCTTAATTCTTCTGAAATACCAATAGGCAATACTGGTTGTTTTTCACACATAACCCTTGGGCATAGTCCAAAACTTCCAGCAAGATATTTTTCTCTCATTAATTCCATACCAGCTTGTGAGATTATAAACCTTGCATGAATAAGTCCATATAAATCTGCAGCTTCTTGATATAATTCTAAATAACTCTGTTGTTTCATTTCTTCTTCATCTGGACATGTTGGTGAGAGAATAAGTTCGATAGCTTCTTGATATTGTGGAAACATGGCTTTAAGACCATATAAATTAAATGTGTCGTTAATATAATCTTCTTCAACTTCAACAAAAAATTCATGTCCTTCCATTCCACAAAACCATTGAATCCAAGTCATATCAGAGTATCCGCTGGAACTTGATTCATCTTGACTAGCCATCTAAATTATTATAAAGTTTCATTTTTTTTTTTTGGTTTTAAGTATATTAGTTGATATGATAAATTTTAGAATTTTGGTTAGGAAAAATTGGTATAATTGATAAGATTAGATTTTATATTTTATACATTTGTTTGAATAAATTCTTTTAATAATGGGATATAATATTTTATTATCACACTCATGAAATATATATACTATCATAAAATACTTTTTTATATGTTGATAAAGGCTTATTTACAATAGGTTTTAATATATTAACTATTTATATGGATATAATGATTATAATTTTAATGCATTGTAGATTATAATAAATGAAAAATCAGCAGGCATATATCCAAAGTCTTATGATAGATCAGGATAATCAATATGATAGCAATCAAGTAAAAATTTTAAATGATTTCGAAGACTACGAAAAAAAAAGCAAAAATATAGAAAAGGACTCCGGCAAAAAAAACTCGAAAAAAGTAACACAAACACTTACTGAATATTTAGGCATTAATGATTTTATTAGATTTGCAATTAATTCCTATTACCAAAGCATTGAAGTTAAGGATTTTGATATAATATCTTCATTTGATAGTGTGAAAATAGAAAATATTAAAGTAGAAGAATATATGGGTCCAGCTGAAGAGACAATTGAAAATTATGAATTAAAACTAAGAAAACAAATATCCCAACGCATGCTTGATTTCTTAAAACTTTCAGGAAAACTAAAAAAGGACTTTGAAAAAGAATGCAAATTTAAGTTCAAAGATTACGAATACTTAGAAATACCTGAAATTATTCAAGAAAATATGAAAGTTTTAAAATCAAACAGTAATCTTTTCTATATCAAAGAAGTAGGCCCAGCAAGTGAGTCAATAATTACTGATGATTTTCGATTTTACACATTTAAACATAAATGCATATTACCCCTTCTTGGTTGGTGTAACATTGATTGTAAGATTCACTATGTTTATCCTTATTACTCTAAAAACTTTGAATACTATTTAAAAAGCAAAAGATTAGATAGAAAAAAAGCACTTGAGATTATAATAAAAATACTTAATGGTTATGCATTTATCAACTCTAGACACTTGCATTATCATCACAGATCTTTACTTATTGATAAAGCCGAGCCTGTATTTCATCTTTCATTTACAGATAGTCAAAAAGAATTTAAAAAAATAATCTCACAAAATCCTAATAGTAATCATCAAGAAATTATTACAGAAATACTAAGAGAAAATAAAGATAGAGATGTATTAACTGCTTCATGGTTTATAAAAGAAATAGGAAATTATAATGATATTCTTTCTACTGAAGAGATTATAAGAGAATTATCGAGCCCTGGACTAAACAGATTTGAGACAACAATTGAGTTTATTCAAAATAATTTACTCAGTATCTAAGATAATGCTTCAAATGATAGGTATATATAGATTTCTTAATCCATTTGATTTTAAAATTCTAATCTTTAAGTTTTTTATCTACTTTTTTTTACATACTTTATATAATTAAAGATAAAATGTCTTCAATAATCAACCCAAAAACACCAAAAGAAAATTTTATTTCTCAAGCTATAGACAACTTTAAACAAGGAAATCTTATAAAACAAGTAACCTTTCAAAACAATCAAGTTATAGCAACCCTAGTTGAAAACTCATTA
>MPUH01000934.1:0-28993 GCA_001970955.1 Stentor coeruleus | reverse complement strand
CTTATTATACCTTTAATTTTAACTAATAGCAATACAGCATACTATTAAAGTTATAAGCTAAGTTAAATCACTAATAAAACACAGCAAGTTATCAAAGTACTAAGTTTAGTTTAAATTACTAAAAAAAACTTTAAAGCAAAGTCTACAATTTTAATAACTGTTTTTATTTCAATAATAATTAATACAACAGTATCTTATTTGTCAATAATTTATATTAACTTCAAGCATAGATCATATATCATGCATCATTCATATTAAAAAAAAACAATAAAGAGTCACATAACCAGCGACGAAGAGTGGCTTAATATACTGAATCTGCCTAAAGAAAGAGATAATAGGACAAACAAACCTTCATCGGACAAGTTTTAAACCATGCCACCTTAACTACCACCTACTTTAAGCTTTCATATTATAATTAAAATAATCCTTTATACCATATAAAATTTCAATAAAATGCCCATATTTTATTTTCTATCAGCCTATAAATAATGCATAATATTAAGAATGAAAGCCCATGACTTATTATTCAAGATGTTGTATTAAATCATGAAGACCCTGAAGAAATGTTCCAATTATTAGAAAAACTAGACGAAGGTTCATATGGATCAGTACACAAAGGTTTACACATGTCATCTGGAACAATTGTAGCAATAAAAATAATTCCAATAAACAACGAGATTGCGAGTCTGAAAAAAGAAATCTCAATTTTAAAACAATGTCGACATCCAAATATTGTAGGGTATATTGGATCATATATAAAGAAAGGAAATTTATGACTGATTATGGAATATTGTAGTGCCAGATCAGTAGCTGATTTAGTTAAAGTTACCAAAAGAACCTTAGATGAAGTATAAATCGCTAGTGTCTGCCAAGCTATATTAAGAAGTCTTGAGTATCTTCATGAAAACAAAAAAATACACAGAGATATCAAAGCAGGCAATATACTTCTAAACATTTCTAGACATAAAGGTATCGCAAAACCTCCATATTCACATATTCATCCAGTACAAGCAATGTTTGTAATTCAAAAAAAAAACAGCTCGAAGTCTTACCGAACCTCACAAATGGTCAAACGAATTCAATGATTTTGTTAAAAAATGTTTAACTATAGACCCAAAACAACGACCAACAGCTAAAGAATTGCTTATTCATAGTTTTATAAGAAGAGCTCGTGGACCTAGTCTTTTAAGTGATCTTGTAGCGAATTCTATGGAATCACTTGAGCGTTATCGTTCAATGCAAACACATGATGAAAGTGATGATTCTTCATATGAAGAGGAAGAAAGTGATAATAGACTTAATAGTGTTGTCTATAAAGGGAAAAATAATTATGACTCAGGGACAATGATTGAATACGGGACTATAGTTGATAATATCACTAAGAATAAAATGCAACTACCGTTAAGGAAGGATAAAGTTGATAGTTCTACTATGAAAATTATAGAAAATGAAGAAGTTGAAGAACCTGGGTTTATGAAGTATGTTAGAGAAGTTAAATGAAATACTGCACCAATTTTGTTGTTGAAATACAGGCTAAAGCAGAAATTCCCCCTAAACTTAGAGGGATGTCTGTAGAATATATTGAGAAAACTTTGATGAGGCTGAAAGTTGATATGGAAGCTGTGATTAAAGTTATTAGAGAATTTTGGGTTTGGGGTAAAGTCGAATTTTTTTTTGGGTTTATGAGATGAGTGGAGGTTATTAAAAGCAAGTACTCAGAGAGGATTAAACTTTTTGAAAATACCTTGAAGGCTATTAGGTCAAATGAGAGAAGGAGAAAATTAGTAGAAATTAAATTAATTTAGGTAATACGATTTTTTATGTTGAAATATTTGCTTGATATGAGAAGATTTTATGTTATGTAATGAAGATAAATTTATCATTTTTTAGATATGTAAATTTTATCAAGAGAGCATAAAATGAAAATGGATTTCTAATTACTATCATCCCAAAGCTTAAAACAACAACTAATTTTGATTCAATCATATGATGAAACTAATCTAATTTTCTATAAACTTTAAATCTCCAACTACCCCATTCATTTTCAAACTTTTCCCCTTCACTAATAACTTTATACTCCTTTCCAACTAGTTCAATCTGAATTTCCCCAGTTAAATAATCATCATTATCATCACCCTCAAATTCAGTCCACATCAAATACTCAGGACACTGTTTTAGTTCTAGTAAAATATTAAACAACTTGGCCCCACAATCAAAAATAATAGTAGGTTCATTATTTATATCAGGATATAAACATCTAACTTGATTTTTCATAAACTCAATATCAAAATTTTCAGAAACAAAAACAGGATAATCACAATTTCCATGTGTTTTTGAATACACTGAATAATAAATTGGGTCTTTAAAAACCTCACATTCATAGTTTATAGTATTTGGTGATGTTGAATATATAACACAACATCTTGGCTTATTGATTACTGAATACCCATACTTTGAAAGAATATCAGAATATGGGTAAATATGAAGATCTTTTTCTATTTGGGTGTTCCGAGACTATTTATAATTTACAGTTTGAAGGGTTATATCTGAGATGTTGTGAATGCAATTTAAACAGAGCCAGTCGTATTCGAATTTCGGTCTTTTTGGGTGAGCTGAGTTTATTAAGAAAATACGCCCATGATGATTTTTCACTAGGACTATATAAAGGCTATGACCAAATATAGATGAAATTGGAGTACCGTAGAGCTGACTAACTAAATCCATATATAAATTATGTTTTTTTTTTAATCTGATAGAAGATTATATGGTAAATTTATTTATGAAACTCTAGTGTGTATTAACTTAGGTTAAGATTAATTTTTTATCAAAGTTTGGAAGATTATTATATGAGTTATTTGGTTGATTTATTAATTTATAGCTAGGATGATATAATAATTTGAAAATTATATTAGATAAAGGATATGTACTTATAATTTTATATAAGATTGTGGATTTTACTATTCAGTAAGGATAATATTTTTTATAGTGTAAGAAATACAAAATATCATCATAAGTGTTTTTAAAATATAATCATTAGATCACTAATTTCAAAAAAATATACTTTTATAATGCTATTAACTAAGAGTTTTCTACAAGATTCTTTCTGAGTTTTCTTCTTTCTCATTAAATTTCAGCCTTTTAACCAAATTTAAATCAAAACGTTTCTCATACTTTTTTAATAAATCAATAGAGTTCGCTGAAAAATCCACAGAATTCCCAACAAACTTCAGATTAATAGAGTCAGTTTCTGCAATAGGACTTAATCTTTTTTTCGCATTAAGTTCAATTAGTTTTTTCTCAATAGAAAGCCAATCATATCTAGCAATTCTATTTCTGTTTGTAAGGTTTTCAAGTTTTTCTAAGTCTTGCTCAACTGAAGTGTTTCGGAATTTCAAAGGAAAAACTTTTAAACTGCTATTTGAAGATTTTGAAGATGAATCAGATTCAATACTCGATAAGCGGTTTATAGTTTTATGTGATTTATTGTTCTCTTTTTTTCTAAATGGTTTTATTGAAACTTTATCTGGAGAGGCATGATTAAGCTTGCTGAGCTTTGATGGATATTTCGCTTTTTTCATGTTTATAGGAGAAAGTAAAATATCACTTTTGTTATTCATTATTATTATTATGTAAATTAAAACAAATGATAGTTTTAAACGTGTTGGATTAAAATTAAATATACAAAATTGTCATGAGATTTTCAAATAATTTAGCCTTGGAAGATGATATAATGCGAATGTATATAAAAGAAATAATAATAATAGGTTATATTTTGATTTTTTTTTTATAAATTACTAGGATAGAGTTTCAAAGGATTAAATAAGTTAGATTATTTATAAAAAAAATTGCAGATTGTAATTGAATTTTCATATTAAAAGAGAAAAAAACTGGAAGGCGTAAGAATTGAAAGCTTGAAATTTGCAGATAAAATAATTTTACTAAATTGGATTCCTTGTAAGATGTAGTTTGGTTTAAAGAATAAATAGATTTATAGTGGTCACAAGCAATAGTTTTATACTAGTAAAATATTTTTTTACTTTAAGCAAATTGAGGTTTATAAGTATCTCAGATTGAAAGAATTACATTTAGAATAAAATTTCAAAGGTAAATGAAATTATTATTACTTTTTTTGATTGCTTAGGGTATTTAAGTACAACAACATTATTTTATAAATAAACTTATTTTTATTTCATAGTATTAATATTCATTTAAATTCTCANCTTATTTTTATTTCATAGTATTAATATTCATTTAAATTCTCATTATTCAATACTCATTCACTTGTGTTTAATTTTGTGATCTATATACTAATTATCTTATCTTTGCTATAAATTGAAGTCTATTTATATATTTTGCAATTTTATTCTTTGAATTCCATTTAACAAAATCTCTAATTTTCTTACTTATAATTAAAAAAATTTAGATAACAGTTGAATGTTTATAAAATATTGGCACGATCAAATACTTAAAATAGTTTAATTACTGTGGAATATAATAAAATGTATATTAAAACATCTACATCCGAAGCTTTTTCAGATATGATTTTCGGGGGATGCAAATCTCCTTGTGCAAGATCCTTTTTTGAAAAGAAAATATATGACGTTAAAAAAACATCCTCAAACCGGAATAGTCGAAGTAACAACTACCGTAAACAAGAATCCTCAGAACAAAGAATTTCTAAAGAAATCGATAAAAGTATTGACTCAATGATTATCAGCCTAATGGATGAGAACAAAAAGCTCAAAGAAGAACTGGAGACAATGCGGAAAATAAACAAAAAACTTCTTGAATCTGATAAACTGTCAAATGAAGAGTACAAAACTTTTTACCAAACAGTTTTTATTGACCATTTGAAAAAAAAAGTTGATAACCTCGACGAAGAAGCGACTTTTTACAGGGTAGAAAACCAGAAAAACTCAATGGAACTAGATTTACTTCGACGAGATAGAAAATACATAAAAGCTTTTGCTGCAAAATACAGGAATTTAACCATAGACAAAGGAAATCGAGATATTTCCCCAGAGAAAAAAGCTCGTTCATCACATTTTATCAAAGAAAAACCTAATAGTCTTAGTATTGAAAAAAAGTTTTCATGTTTAAACGATTTTATTATCCAACTTCAAAGTAAAACCGATTTTGTTGAAATTTTAAACTCAATTGGAGACTTTTTAAAATCGACTTTAAAAGCTGAAAAAGTTAGTATGATTTTAGTTTCTGAAGAAATAAAAGATCTCTATGGTAAACATGTGAAGAATTTTTTTAGACATAATTGGAATGAAATGCGAGTTGTTTTAGCTGAAGGACCACATTTAAGTCCTATAGAATTATCTTCTTTATATATTGAACAGGTTAAAGCTGGATTTACAACAGGTCGAGAGGTTTATTCGACAATAATGTTTAATGATCAGCCTGGAATTTATATATGTCTTCATAGAAAGGCCGCTTTGAAAAATGAGTTTACATTATATACGGCAATTGATTATACTTATTTATGTTTGGTTTCTACATGTGCTGGTTTAGGGTTGAATTATATTAAATCTAAACAAAGGGAAGCTATTAAGTCTGAGCATGTTTTGGAAGTAAGTTCCTTAACTTCGAGTATTATTTATAATAAAAGCCACAAAGAATTAGCTAACAATATTTATTTACATGTCACTAAGTTCCTTGAGTTTGAATCAGCGGGAGTTGTTTTTTATGACCAAACCCAAAATGAACTGTTTATTATGATCCCAACAGAAAGTTTTATAGAAAAATTTTCAGACTCCAACATAAAATTCCCTGTTGACCTAGGGATAACTGGTGATGTTTTTAAAAAAAACACAGTACTTAAACTTGATAACATTAAATCCCATAAACTATTTAACCAAGAAATCGATAATTCCTGTAAAACCCTAATTGTTCAAAATGGCATTTTTGCTAGTCTTATTGGAATAAACGGCGAAGTTGTTGGAGTTTTACAGGTTTTCAATAAAAAAGGTGGGAAAAATATAAAAGAAAAGGATGTTGAAATTGTTAAGAGTTTACAAAAAATTATCGGAGTTTGCATAAGTAGTACTAATTGCATTAGTGAAGTTTCTACATTGGCTATTAAGTTTAAACAAGGTGTGCAAAAAGCTCTCAAGTCTATTACCGAGATTGATAAGTCGAAAAATGATAGGGATTTATTTGAGATTAAAAATTTCTTGAGTTCGATGAGGATGAATATTAATGATTGGAATAATCAGAAGAAAATTAAAGCATTTGCATTCGTATAGGAATAATTAATGTGAATTTTAGATTTTTTTTGTGATTTTAGGTTGTTTGGACTAGAATATTTTTTTATGGATATGATATTTTATGATTAATAGGATGGATAAATAGGTTAGAGTTGGATTTTGTGGAAATATGTAAAAAATATGTATCAAACTAAAAAAAGCATTTCTCTCCTTTGTTTTAGCATCACATAAAAATAAAACTCTTTAGTAAAATATTATTATTGTACTTTATTTTCATAATCTAATCATTTCCTACTTATATTTCAGTAAATTTTTTCTAAAACTAATTCATTGAATTTCTAAATTTTTTATAAAACTTTGTAACAGTTTTATAATTAAAACTCACTTCTAAAAACTCCAACTCCAACACTAAAATAAAATCTTCATACATAAATCCATAATTAATTTAATTCTATACTATCCAAAGTCAAAGTAATATTTTCACATAGTTCCACTTCATCAGCTTGTATCTGCCTAACTTTTTCTAAAAACCTTTTTCCATAGTAAAAAACTTCATTAGCATACGTTTGCCAAGGTAAATCTTTACACCTACAACAATCATTCATAATCTCATCTTGTTTTTCTTCTTTTTTCTTATCAACTCTATTGCAAGTAGGTGCAGAAAAGCTTACAAAACTAGTTTTAGCAGGATGACAATTAAAATTAAGCACAGCTCTTCCTGCTAAAGACGAAGAATAATAACTACTTTTCTGAAACATATCCATATATCTCATATTATCTATAGTATCAGCAAGTTCAAAATACTCCAAAGCACCAGACACATCCTTAATATCATTAAAAAACTCATAAAAATTCTCTTCTAAATACTGCCAAAAAAAACTTGGTTCAATACAAGACTTTCTTATAACATCCTCAGGATCAAAATAACTTCTAGGTCTAGTCATAGGATCCAATAATTTCTCAGAAGTCATTTTCTCAGGTACCCCTCTTGAGTTTATCCCTAAATAAACTTTACTTTTATTATGTAAAAATTTCCCTATACATTGAAAAAACATAAACTCATAATCCCCAGACTCATCTAAAATCTCATCTTCTTCAATATCTTTATTTAATAAAATCATAGATGTTGCTTTATGAAGATTCCCATCAGATGAGTTTTCAATTTCCTCTATATTACATTTAGCTTTAAGTATACTTTTTAATCTTTTAAGTGCTGTTAACATCATTTTTTTTGTAGGTTTATTAAATCTGCTTATATATCACTGAATGATTTTACATCTTTCTGATTGAAACATTTGAGATATGGTTTTATTTGATATATCACTTGCTATAAAACATAATATTTTATTTGAATATTTGGATATATCATTGATTAATTGTATCCAGTCTTTTTTTTGTGTGTCGTTTATTTGTGGAAATGAGTCTATGAGAATTATGCTTGTTGGGTGCTGTTTTTGTATAGAATTTGGGAGTTGGATACGGAATTTGACTGAACAAAGATTTTTTAAGTCACGGGCTAATTGGTCGTAGTTTGATAAAGGAGAATCATCATTTGATATATCTTTAGCTGACCAGACTTGTAGTGGTAAATCAAGATGCTTGGCGGCAAGTTTGATTGTAATGGTTTTACCTGAACCATGTGGACCTTGGAGAATGAGGATTTTACCTTTTTTAGAACTTTTGAATATGTTGAACTCATTGAGCACTTCTTCGATTTTGTTTTTGCTTATTGATAGGTCGTGCTTATTAGATATTACTATACTTTCTGGCTCAATTGACTGTATTTCCTCCCTTTTTCTTTTTAGACTTACCATGTGTTAAATAGTTTATTATATCTTTTTAACCCATAAACCTCTATGCGGCCAAAACTATCTTATTATCACCATCTTGCCCTATATCTACCACATTGCATTTTAACATATAAATGGCTGAGCAAGTAAGAATTGAGGACAGAAAAACAGACGATGTGCCAAACTTCAAAAAAGATGACCCAAAGCTTCGGACAATAATAGAAGAAGGTATTCAAGGAAACATTGTTATTATAGGATTTCCCTTTGATGAAGGGGTTTTAAGAAATGGTGGCCGCCGAGGTACTGAACTAGGTCCGGATTGTTTACGTCGATTCATTCCAAAAATCGGTCCAATCATAAACCCTGAGCTTGAAATCGATATTTCATCAATAAAAATCTCAGACTACGGGAATATTGAAGCTCCTGATTTCGATAGCATCCATTTAAAACTTCAACAAAAAGTCTTAACAGTTCTAAACAAGCCTCAAAACCCAATACCTTTTGTTATAGGTGGTGGTAATGATCAAAGCTGGAGTAATGGGCTAGGTTTTCTATCATATTGCAAATCTCATAATTACAAACCAATTATTATAAATATCGATGCTCATTTAGATGTTAGAACTTTAGATGATGCTGGAAGGGTACATTCAGGATGCCCATTTCGACTTTTGGTTCAAGATCCACGTTTTATTGAACTCCAAGGAAAATTTGTTGAATTTGCTTGTCAAGGGTCCCAATGCGCAGCTGCCCATGTTAAATTTGTTGAAGAAAACTCAGGTTCATTAGTATGGATGAGGAATATTAGAAGAAGAAAGATTATAGAAAAAACAGGAATTAGAGATTGTGTAACTCAAGCTGGGCAAGCATTTGAAGAACTCATAACAAATCTACAAGTAAACGAAAAAGTCTTTGTGAGTTTTGATGTAGACTCTATAAGCAGTAGTTTTTGCCCTGGAGTCAGTTGTCCAAGTGTAGACGGCGGGTTAACTTCTGAAGAAGCTCTAGAAATTGCATATATCTCAGGGACGATATCTAATGTCAACTTAGTCGATATGTCAGAATACAACCCAGCTGTTGAAGACTATCGAACTGGACGTCTTCTCTCCAACATTTTCTATTATTTCATCCTTGGGTACTCTCAAAGATCTCCAATTTAATTAATCTTTTTAACCATATATAAATACTCTTGTTTATTCTCTCTAAATATAGATAAGGTCTTCATATCAACCCATCTGATCCTCACAATCCTCATCAACTCTTTATAACAACTTACAACTGGCTCAATTTCCCCTAAAATAAGTTTTTCTAATACTCTCATCTCACCATTACCTATTATCGACCCTAAAATCCCTTGTTCAATTTTCACTATTTTCACACAACTTTCTTGATAACTATAACAAGCTATACAATTTTCTTTAATATCTACTGCTGAAATTCCTGTTATAAAAACTTGTAATGGTTTCCATTTATGATTTGTTTTAAGATCATAAACATAAACCCATCCTGTATTTAACCCAATTATCATAAATTTCAAATCTGAAGATAAAGCGACCATTGGTAATAATCCTATAAATGTTTGAAGAACTGTTGAGAAATCATGAGTGAAGATTTTATTTGGAAAATCATTTTTTATATTATTAGCTTTTAGTATAAAATCCCCAAGATCTTCAAGTATGGATGTAGTTTCAAGAAAATAATGGAAGATAAGGTATTTGATTGTGAAAAAAATTTGTTGTTGGTAGTTTTTATCTAGATCTTGGTTTGTTATATCAGAAATAAGGGTTTTTATGAAGGTTTGTATATGAATAAGCCCGATTTTTGTGATGATTTTGTAGAAGTAGTCTTTGGAGATGTTTTTGAAATTTTTACAGCTATAAAGGAGGAGTTCTTTTGATAGTTCTGATACTTGGGTTTCTTGAAGAGATTTACTAAATATAAAAAGCCCATGGTTTAATAGTTCAATTGCCAAGAGGATGTACCCTTTATCAGAACTTTTGATCATTATGATTAGATGTTCAATTACTAAATCAGGCTTTGTGAAATGACCTTTGATACAAGCACAAGATAAAGCGACTATAGCTATAACTTCAGGAATAGAAACAAAAATCCTTTGCGAATGATAGTTTTCACAAGAAAAATTTATACTAAGTGAATGCTTTAAAGTCCTTTTCGCATATCTAACTTGTTTTGAATGAGGTTTTAATATATTCTCACAAACCTGTATAACTTCATTTGATATTACTAAAAACTCAAGTAATCTTCCTCTAAGATTTGAGTTAAAAGGTAAAGCTGCGATTATCATAGAAATGCTATTAAAACACAAAATTGGAGGAGGTAAATTCAAGGCAATCATTGAGGCAATTCTAACTGCATTCAAATGTAAAGACTGAATCCATTCATTTTTAAATGCAAAAGTTTTACTTTTACCATAAATCCCACTTCTAAAATTTTTACTATTAAAAACACATACAACATTTTTAATCATCTCAGGCTTCTCTTTGATAATCCTAGTAAGATTAATATGTAAAACAGGGAAATTATCAACTCCTAATGTAACATATTTGATTTCTATACATTTTCTTACAGGTTCTACATAATAAAACTCATAACAAGCAGTAAAACGATCAGTCCGATCTAAACTTTTACTAAGTTTATCATCAATAATTTCTATACTATCAAAATTTAATACAGAATCACCAATGATTTCTCTTTCTAAAGATAAAATTGTCATGTTAAAAATATAAATATGCCCATTAGCACAACTTATTGCCAAGTATTCAAGATTAAGAAACATAGTTGCTTTGATTATATTAGATTTTAAAGCTTGGAAATGGGAGATTATGTCTAGTTTTTCAAAACAGATTAGAATTATTGATTTAGTCTCGCATTGGGCTAGGATTGTTGTTTTCCAGTATGATTTTGAGTTTTTCCATGAAGTTTCATTGAAGTAGTCGATGTTTCTTTTTGAGTAGTTTATTGGGATTATAGTTTTTATTGGACTTGCCCATATTTCGATAGTTTTTAGAGGTGAAGTGTGGTAGGTTGTTCCTTTACAAGGCGTATAGGACCAAAATGATAGGGTAGAATCTTTGTGGCTAACTGCAAGGATATTTTTGTTCATGTAANTGTGTATGACCAAAACGATAGGGTAGAATCTTTGTGGCTAACTGCAAGGGGTGAAGTGTGGTAGGTTGTTCCTTTACAAGGCGTATAGGACCAAAATGATAGGGTAGAATCTTTGTGGCTAACTGCAAGGATATTTTTGTTCATGTAAATAGATGAAACTGCGGATTTCTTGTTGAAATAAACTAATGTAGAGGAATGGCTTAGAGTTGTTAGTATAACTCGACCTATATTTGTCCCTAATCCTATTAACACATTTTCATTTATAAAAAGGTTGTAAGCTGTAATTTTTTCACTTGTATTGAGTATATTAAATTTTTGGTCTTCAATATTCCATATATGCTTATCAATTTTCTTACTTTCTATATTCAAAGTTTTTATATTACACCCTTCAGAAAGTATAAGAGTTTTTTCGACTATTCCATAACAGTTCGCATAAGAATTTGTGATAATACTTTCATATCTAGGAATATATTTTTGATCTTTGTAGTGATTAATAATATCAGATTGTTTATAAATTTTTATTAGCCCATTTAAACATACAATTAATGAATTTTCTGTTTGAGCTAAGTATTGTATTTTGTCAGATAAACTGAGTTTTTGTATTGTTTTTGAATCTTTTGATAATAAATAAAGTTCTTGGGAGTTCCCAATAATAATCAAGTCTTTTATAACTTCAATAAATGTTTTATCTTTAACAGTGACATATACATCTAAAATAGCACAAAACTTATTTTCAAAATCGTCTTGAAGGTCGAAAATATACAATTTCTCTATAGTTTGTGCATATATTTTATTTTGATTATAAGCTATGTTTAAAATTGGGAGTTCAGTATAGAAAAATTTCACACTTTGCATACGATATACATCAATCATATAAATTTCAGTTTTTCCTGCTACTATCACAAAATCTTCAATTGATTTAGTTAATAGAGTTAAGTTATTGTTATCCGCAAATAGATCTGCAGAATAAGCAAGACACTTACCATCAATTGAATCCCATATCCGCAATTTAGATTTTTCATGTAAAGAAACAACAAGCCATTGTGTAGAGCATATAGCTGATATTTCTTTATTAGCAAGGATTATACATAAATTTATACAAGATGAATCTGTTGGTAATACACAAAATACTCCAGGATTATAATTTTCATGCTTTTTCCAGTAAACAATTTCACCTGTAGTTGAACCTGTTATTATTGTTGATGAATGACTTGTGATACAAGCGATTGAATGAGAAAAATTACCCCCAAGCATAAATGCAGATGATAGATCTGACATTATGATTTATGAGATTTTTTAATATTTTTACTTGTTTAGAAGGATGAAATGGATTTTTAAGTTTTTTGGATAAGAGTCTAATGATCAAAATTAAGAAAATTAAAGGAACTTATAGATAGAGAAAGAAAAAAGGTGGTGAGATAAATAGGATTTTAAATTTTATGATGAATATTTTAGGATATTTGAAAAATTTAGGGTATTTAAATTACATAGTTATAGAGTTTATAAATCCTGCTTTTGTAATATAAATTTCTTTATGTTTTCCAAATAATACAAAATATTTAATCATCCATTCACAATAAAAAAAATACAATTTTCCAACTTTTTTCAAAAAACATCACATCAAAAAAATTTTTATTACCCACATCATATCATTAAAAATCTTATAACAAAAATAATTTCTACATACAAAACTTTATCACAAAAGCTAATAATAAATGGATCATCCCTTTGGTAATTCTGCTTATACTTTACAAAAGTCTAGTCCAACAAAGTGGACTTTTTCAAAAGAAGATAGATTTAAAACCCCAAAGCGTCTAGAAAGTGTGGACTTTATATCATTTCCATCAACTTTAAGTCCAAGATCCACATCAATAGGTTTTGGCGTTAGGTGGGAGTTAAAAAACAAGGTAGGAAAAGACAGTCCTCCTCCTGGAACATATGAATTACCTACTTCTTTCAATAACTCTAAAGGTCCAAGTATTGTGAAACATACAATTTTACCTGTAATTCCTAATCGCCATATCTCACTATATATATAAAAAAAAAATTTATTGTAAAATAGTCTTTTTATAGAAAAATTGTATTAAAAAAAAAACTCACCTGGCCCTGGGACTTATGATCCAAAACACTTTGGGAATAATCCACCAAAATATAGCTTTAGAGAAAAGCATAGAATAAGAAAAAGTTTTGATTCTCCTGCACCTGGACAATATGAGCCAAATTTCACACTTACAGAATTAGCTGCTTATAAAAATATAGCATTTGGCTTTGATTCAAGAAGACTTTCTGTTAAACAAACCCCTAATACAGGTCCAGGACCAGGACATTATAATATATAATTATTTTAAAATTATGTTATTATTATAGGCTAATAATTAATGACAGTTAGGATTTTGGTTGCAATTAATAGATGATTTTTTGAGATGGTTTAAAGAGAAGATTTTTAATTAGGTTTTTAGTTTAGGTATTTTTTTTTATATTTTTGAAGCATGATTTTAACCATAAAAAAATTTTGGTTTAGACTTGCTGAAAAATTTTTTGTTTAGATTTATAAGGTTTAGATAGGGATTTATAGAGAACTTGATTTTTATTTTGGTTTTGTGAATTTTGAAGAATTCATTTTGAAAACAGAGAGATTTATTGGTATAATAGTAATTTGAAGTGATGTAAATATATTATTGAAATATTTTAGATAATTATTTGGAGCTAGTTTATTGAAATTTAGTTGATTTTATTAATAACTGGAAAGAATATATTGAGATTAGGATTCAGGTTATTGAAATTTAGTTGATTTTATTAATAACTGGAAAGAATATATTGAGATTAGGATGCAGAATATTAGCAACACTCTTCATTAATTCTTATCTATCAACTTACCAAAATTCTCCTATACAAAATTAAAAATATTATTCAAAACCATCATCTACATCACAAACATTTTAAAAACATCAAAATTTTAAAACATTAAACTTCGCCATCCAAAAGCCAAAAAAAAACCCCTAAATATCCTCACAACTGCCATCATCCTCACCTCCAAACCTCTGACATCTTCAAAACCCTTAAATCATGACTATTTTCAAATCAATCCCAAAAATCATCCCACTAAATCTTCATCATCTCAAAAAATTCTCTAAATCCTTCAAATCTCTCAAAATCCTTCAAATCTCTCAAAGACCCTAAACCTATTTTAATCATATCTAACACCCTAACACCCAACAAAAAAAAGCAACACAAAAAAATCACCCACTCTATCAAAATTTCCAATAAAACGCATCATCTAATATTCAACATCCTAAACTACTAAATTCTAAAAAAGCCTAATCATACTTCTTAGTATTTTTAGCTTGAGGTTGCCAAGCAGTATAAATCCTTGACTTCGAATACTCTTGAAATTCCTTCCTATATTCATGCGTAGCATATCCTTGAGGGTAAATTGCATGTGGTTCCATAGAAGGATTCGGTAAGTGTCTTTTCTTATAAGGAGGGTTATGAAAAGCAGTATTCTCAGGAGTTGGTGTATCATCATAACTTCTATGAAGCCAACCATGCCACTCAGGAGGTATTTTTCGACCAGACGGGAACCTTTCATATCGATCTGAAAACTCAACCCACCGTGAATTCGTCCCTGAATCATTAGAATCATCTGCTTTAAAGTCTTCATAATATCGATTCCCATGCACATCAGTCCCAACTAATGGAACCACTTCTCTAGCACCACAGTTATCCAGTATGGGTCTGAACCTTGCGGCTCGTCCTCTTTCCCAGGCTCGGATAAACCCTTCAATTTTCCAAACTTTATAAAATTTTCCAGACAAAAGAGCGTCAATGCCCCACCCGACCATTTATTTTAAGTATTTAAGTGTGAATAGTAATGCTCCTATCCCAGCTGCAACATGACCTGGTCTAGCTATATATTTATTACATATATATTCAACGTATCCTAAATTCCATTCATAATATTCAAGCATAAAGAATAATGCTACTGGGATAAACATTGGCATCATAAACATTTCGTTTTTATAAGAATGCTTTAGTTTAAATGGATTCAAATATGTCATTGGCGCACGTACTAATGTTGCAACAGCTAAAGCGGTTGCTGGGACTGAACCATTACATTTAGGTGTTATAAGCTTTACTGATTCACTAAAATATTTTTCGAGTAAAGTTATGGCAAGGACACTTGATAAACTTGCTGCTAAGACAAGGTATAAGGTTTTACGACTACCGAATTTTTTTTCGATAAGGCGGCCGAAAAGCAGATAAGCTAAAGAGTTTGGTAAAAGATGACCAAAGTCTTGATGAGATAATGAACCTGTAAGGATTGTGTGGAGGTAACCACGAGAAACAGTGTATTCTGAAATTTGGAAATGCCTGAACATATACTTATAAGGAGCGCATTGCCTACATGAATCCTACCACATCAGATAAATGCAAATACTTGAGTTAACCAGCAGTTTCGTAATAGGTGTCTGGCTTTTAAACGGATACCCATGCATAGCTTTTTCATAAAAATCCACAAAAGGTTTTTCAACTTTTTTCATGAACTTCAATGGTTCATCAGAAAACTTTCGAAAGAATCCTCTGAACATTTTTAATGTAAATATTAATTACAATTACTCATGAGCCCAACTAACAAAATTCCCATCTTCCCAAAGTCCTTTTTTCTCATTCTCACCTGTTTTTATAGTCCCATTTCCATGTTGTTTCCCTCTTTTCCACATTCCATCATAAATATCTCCATTTACCATAAGCATTTTCCCACTACCATCTTCTTGACCTTTAAAATATTGTCCAATAAATTCCCTACCATCATCCCAAATACATTGTCCTTCACCATGTTGTTTATCATTAGCCCATTGTCCATAATATCTTTTTCCTTCAGGCCACCAGCATTCTCCAAGTCCATGCATTTTATCATTAAAAAATTCTCCTGTATATATCCTTCCATCAGCCCATATCAATTTCCCATTACCATGTCGTTTATTTTTAACAAAATCTCCTTCATAACAACTTTCATGTCTATCTTGTTCTTTTCCATACCCTTCTTTAAACCCTTTTCTAAACTCCCCAATATACACTTTGCCTTGAAAATGTAATAAAGTCCCATTTCCATGCATTTCATTTTCATAGAATTCCCCTTCATATAAATCCCCATTTGCTAATATAAGCCTTCCTAAAGCATTTCTTTTACCTTTTTTAAAATTCCCACTGAATTTTTCATTTGAAATTCTGTTATAACTTGTCCCTGCGCCATGAGGTTGTTTTGTTGTAAAATCCCATTCGCCTTGATAATAAAAATCATCTATTTCGATTAGTGGAAGTGGGATTGTCAATTCACCCCAGACTGGAGTTATTCGGAAATCTCCATACTCGGCTTCGTTAGATTTAATTAATTCTGATTGAATTTCTTCTAGTCGATGGGTGCTTATTGGGTATTTTACTCGAAAAGATGAAGGGTTTTTTAAGGTTTTTATGTATTTTTTAACAATAATTTGTTTTAGTAAACGCTTTAGGATTGATCCTTGATGAAAAGCTGAGGATATGTTGTTATTTATCTCGCAACCACTGTAGGCTTCTACATTTACAATGTATTCAGCTTCTTCCGTTTTTAGGGATAATATGTTTGGGCTTTGAAAACATGAACAGGCTCCTCCCATTTATTTATTAGATGGGAAAAGAGTTGAAATAATTTAAATGTTCTGAGGATTTTTGGTTTGAAGTTTAGTTTAGAGGGGTTTTTTAGTGTTTTTTAATGTTTTTTTTTGAAGAATTGGTATTTATGAGATGAGGTGTTGTGGATATTTTTGGATTATTAGAGAGGTTTTAAAGTGTTTGGAGTTAGAAATTTTTATAAGTAGAGGATTTGNGGTGTTGTGGATATTTTTGGATTATTAGAGAGGTTTTAAAGTGTTTGGAGTTAGAAATTTTTATAAGTAGAGGATTTGTTGGATGGTATAAAGGAAAATAAGCTTTTTGGGTGAGTTTGATTTGATAAAAGAAGTTTACGTTAAATTTTTGCTAATTACTATTACAATTATCACCTCCTCACAAAAAAAAAAAAAAAAATCAAAATCCATAAGTCAAAGCTGATCCATCTACCCAAAAAATACAATAATTTATCATAAAAACTCAGAATTTACATCATAAAACATTACTTTCCCAAAATCCAAAAAAAGCTCATAATTTTCCCAGCATAATCTCATAATCCTCTAATCCAACTTATAAAAATGTTTGGTGAGACCGTAAAAAGTAAACTGAAAAAATTTGACGTCTACAGAAAGTTGCCTCAAGATCTAACTGAACCAACAGTCTCAGGAGCTTTAGTATCAATAATAGCCTGTTCATTCATGCTTATATTATTCCTCTCTGAACTCAATACATATCTAGCTATCTCAACAAATACAGAAATGTTTGTAGATATCAATAGAGGAGGTGAAAAGCTTATTATCAATATAGATATAATATTTCCTAGATACCCATGTGGAATGGCTTCATTAGATGCTCAAGACATAATGGGTAGCCATGTAATGAATGTTGAAGGATCAATGAAAAAAATCAGAATCGATACAAATGGGAATATACTTTCTGAAGAAGATTTACTTAATGAATCAACAAATAATGGTCAATTAATAGGTATAGTAAAACAACAAATTCAAGATAAAGAAGGATGTAGATTGCAAGGGAATATTAAAGTTAATAAAGTCCCTGGGAATTTTCATATATCAAGTCATGCTTTTCATGATAGAGTTCATTCTATAGTTGGTAATGATATTGGGAAGTTGGATTTTTCACATGAAATTATTCATTTGTCGTTTGGAGAAAATCATGATATTCAAGCTATACAGACTGCGTTTCATGAAGGTGTGTTAAGTCCTTTAGATAGTGTTAAGAAAATACGTCCAGATAATGTTAAAGAACCTATAAGTTATGAATATTATATTAAAGTTGTCCCGACTACTTATAAAAATTTACAGGATAAAGAGTATTATGTACATCAATTTACAGCTAATAGTAATGAATATAGGGCTGAAGGTGCTCCTGCTGTATTTTTTAGATATGATTTAAGTCCTGTTACGGTCAAGTTTGCTCAGGTTCAGGAAAGCTTCTTCCATTTTATTGTTCAGGTCTGTGCTATTGTTGGAGGGGTTTTTACCGTTGCTGGACTTTTTGAAGGATTTTTACACTCGTCTATTGCGAAAGTTTTGAAGAAGCGAGAAGAGGGAAAGTTAGGATAGATTATATAATTTATGGAAAGTATGGGATGATTAGGATTTAGGTTTTTATTATTGGAGAAGGTAGTTAGAAATATTAAAAGTGGGAGTTTTTAAAGGTGTCTTTGGAAATTTATGAGATTTTTTTATGGTTTTTATGTTGGGTTTTGGTGAAAAAATGTATATCGCAAAAAGCTTTTTGCTTATTATAAACCCAATGAAAAATGCATATAATTCTTTAATTATAAACTAAAACTTATATTTCAGCATGGAACATTATAACTTATATAAAAAAAATCCTAAATATTACAAAATCCCATCCTTATCACAAATTTCAGCATTTATTGCACAAACTTACCCTAAAATATTTTCTGCATTTCTACTCTTAAGAGTTCTAAATTTTCTATTTGATATAAATGCAATTCTCTTTACCTAAGCACTTGATACATACACTCTTTTCTTAATATTTTTTCAATATAATCTCATAGTAAAAATAATTTATTAACTGATCTAAACAATGATATTATTTATCTCTAAAAATAAATACCTGGAAATTATATTCTTTATTAGCCATAGAAGATAATAAATTTTATATTCAATAAAATATACAACTTGATCACAAACAGCATATTTTCTTATCTCAAGTGTTTTTAAATAATGAAACATCCTCCTTTATAAATGTTTTATGTAATGAAATTATTAATAGATATTTGATTATATCGAAGTATGGTAGATAATTCATCATCTCCATAATTCTATAAAACAAACCATTTACATTAAAATCAAAACAAGTATATTCCATCCAAAGCAAATATTTTTAATAATCCCTTCTCAATAAAAAACTATCATTTATTCCTTAAAAATTCTCCACCAAGCTTCTTCATCAGAAACTTTTATTTTACTATTTATTTTTTGCTTTTAATTGGATTTATTCTATAAAAATAAACTATCATGGTATATTCTTTTCTCTTCATTACTGCATCTTTTCTGAATGTCCTTATGTCATCTTCATATGACTTATCTGATGTGCATAATAATCCCTTTGAAAGACAAAAACCTTATGCCTGTTGTGAAAAAAATAAAAAACAATGTGAAAATCTGGGAAATGGTTTTTGTGATGAGGAGCTGAATACTGAAGAATGTGCTTGGGATTATGGGGATTGCGAGTATTGTTCACCTGGATGTTTTATAAGTATGCTTGATGATGGAAAGTGCGATAGTCAATGCTATAATTTATTGTGTTCTTATGATATAAAAGACTGTCAGGATAGTTTTGTTGATAAAGAGATTGATAGTTTTGATAAAGGAAATATTAAAAATTTCGATTTCGGATTAAGTACACAAATACAAGGAAAAGTATCTATAAACGAAATCTCACAACAGATATCTTCCCTTTCAGTGCAATTCCAAGGTGATTTTACAATAAATTCCTACACAATAATCAACCCTGACAACTTCTGCATATCATCATTACCTTCATCAACTCTAACATTTTCTTCAATCAAAATAAAAAAATCTTCTAACATTAGCTTCGATAAAATATACCTAAATTTAATCGACCAAAATTTTACTAACATTCAACAAGAAGATGATTTTTTATATATAAAACTATCTGCAACTCAAGTAAACACAAGCATCCCAGCATCATTTTGTCTTCAAAATAATCTATCAACTACAATAGAGAGTGGGGTTTTGGTATCAAAAAACCAAAATCATGCTAATCAAGTCTATCAAAGATCTGATGATGAATTTAAATTTTGCGATGATGGAAAAATGTATATTGGTGGTACATGTCATGAATGTCCAATCGATACTTATAGTTTTAACTTCACATCACCACAATTATGTTTTGATTGTATTGAAAGTATGAATTGTACTAATAATAAAATATATCCAGCTAAAGGATATTGGAGACATAAAGAATTAATTCAAGTTTTCAGAAAATGTCCTAGTGGAGAAATTTCATGTATTGGTAGTAATGAAGATGGTTTTACCTTATGCGGAGAAGGTTATAAAGGTGAATATTGTGATGAATGTGAAAATGGTTATGGTAGTCTTGGTGTTCATATGTGTCAGAAATGTCCAGACAAAATATCCAATGCATTTATGATAATCATAATTATTTTATTCATTGGCACTGTGATTGTAATAATGATAAAAACCACAATTAGTACCGCTTTAGAGCCAAGTGAATTGTATTCTATATGCATAAAAATTGGTGTAAACTATTTCCAAATCATATACTTATGCTTTCAATACAAACTAAAATGGCCTGAAGGTTTGAGTTATTTTAATGATAATAAGTCAGGGAAAGGCACTGATCCTGGGAGTTCGAATATTTCATTATATGTTTCAATTAAATGTTTGTTTGATGAGAATATGAGTGATCAAGAAGTTTATTATGGTAAAGTTGGACTTATGGTAGGTGTTCCGATATTATTATTTTCATTATCTTGGATATGTTTACAAATACTAAAGAAAACTAAAAAGGTTTATAATATCGAGCATTATGTGACTGTTTCTTATATTGTCCCATTTTTATTAGCTTATCCTTATATCATTACTTATTCCCTTTCACCTTTAGCTTGTTCATCACCTGAAGAAGGAATACCTATTAAATATTATGAAAACGTTACAGATTACTATGATTATAAATATTTAATAGAAATGCAGAGTATAAAATGTGATTGGGACAGCCACTATATAAAAATTATTTGGGTCACATTTTTTGGGATTTTTGTTTGGGGTTTTGGCATGCCAATCTTCATTTTTTTCCAATTATACAAATACCGCAAAAACCTTTTTGAAGAAGAAGCTAAATACAAATATGGATTTTTATTTAGTGGCTACTTACATAACCGATACTATTGGGAATTTATAATTTTCTTCAAAAAAATCCTTATTGTCTTCTTAACAGTTTTCATGGAAAGCAAATATAATACCAATCTTCAATCAGTACTTTTGATAACATTTCTTATTATCAGTTTTATTTTACAAATATATTTCAAGCCATATATCAATGAAGAACTCAATAAATTAGAAGTATTTGCATCTATTGCTGCTCTAGCTACAGTATTAATTGGCATAACTTATACTGAACTTAATATTGGTAAAGTAATTTCCTGTATACTTTTAATAGGAATTCTTGTAGTCAATTTGATATTTTTGTTTTATTGGTCAAAATTTATGCTTAAAGAATTTATTTCTTATATGATATCTTCTTTTGAGTTTTTGAAGAATAGGTTTCAGAAAGGGGATGGACTTGATGAAATAATAACTATAGAAGTTGAAAAATTCTCATGTGTTTATATGAAAGAACATCAGAAATTGTATACTCAGATTGAAGATGATGAAGAAACTGTTGATAATTATCTTGGTAAATCAGCGAGTATGAAAAAATTGTATAGGGCTATAGTGCATACTGAATATGAAGATTATCAAAATAATATGCAGCCTGTATTCAGAGAATTAATTAGAAGAAAGTCTACAATTACTTAAGTTATCGTTAAATAAATTAGGATATTTCGGTTAAAATGTTTTTTTTTGGGTGTTAGGGTGTTATAAATAGGAAATAAATCTTAGACTTGCAATGTGGATTTTTTTATCTCAAATAACAAAACTGAAAAACAAACTTTTAGGTTAGTATTAAAAAATGATGTAAAATATTACTTTCTAGATCTGGTAAAAAAAGTGTTAAAGTCTAAGATTTAAACACCAAGTCAATTCAAAGCTTTTTCAAATATTATATTAACTTTTTTATCTTAGTATCTCTAGCTTAAGATAACTCTTTTATTATCTTCACATCAAGATATCAAACAGTTCGTATTTGGGACTTAAAGAAAAAATATTTGCATTGATTCATTTAAGGTCATAAAAACAAAATCTTATTATAATCATAAGTAAAAATACAAAAACCATCACTTTAGCATATCTGATGCTAAAATATTTATATAAGATTTTATAAGCAAATCTTAAGGTATATTAGTATATTATAAATCAAACATAATATCAATTACCTTTAGAAAATATTGTAATAATTTAACATACACATATATAAACTCATAAAAATCTATTAATTTTATTTACCTTCTTCTTTGATATTCTCTTGTTTTTTAACTGAGTTCTTATATATAGCATATCTTTTCTTAATATGTTTTTCAATTGCTTTTATATATCTCGGATTCGGCCTTTTTCTGCCCTTTTGTACAAACCTTAAGATGGGCTGCAACCATATTGCAACAAAAACACTTGTTTGTATTGTTTCCACATTGAATTTTTAAAGATAATGCGACTTTTGTAATTATTATACTGTTCGAAAAAGACTGAACAATTATAACATTTGTATCCTTTAGTGGTTTTAAGATCAAGACCAAGATCATCATCTGAAGAGGAATCTAAATTGGCGATTGAGTTGCTTTCATCACTTGAGTTTAATTTTATAAATTTTGATGGCTCTTCAAAACTATCATCAGATATTATGTTAAATATAGTGATGAGGGGGCTATTATAAAACTAAGTATCCAAAAAACCATAAAATTAAAATCACCATTATCTCATTATAATAAAATGTTTGCCTATAATGACATACAAAGCCTCTCTAGTCTTCAAAATTTGGATACACCAGCATTAAAGGCTGATAAGTTGATTGATGATGAAATCCTTATCCCTCTAATGAGTTTAAATCGTTCAATTTCTATTTCTGATATCGAAAAAATATACACCAATAAAATACAAAACATTTTAGAAATAGTGAACCCAGACTTGAAGCCTTTAAGTTCAAGTTTTTGGAGTAGATCTTTAGAAGATTCTGTTGTAACTGAAGAGGTCCTAGCTACACTTATTTTAAAATTTTTATTAGGATTAGAAAGTTCAGTCAAATTAGGAGAGATTTTAAAAGATTTTAAGTCATCAAGATTAAAAAGTCTTACTGATATTTTGAAGAGAATTATTGCTTCCAATGAGCTTAAATCATTTAATATTTCAGGCTTTTTATTATTTACAGACTTCAAGTACCGATTTACAGAATATATGAAAGATTTATGCCAATTGAATGAAGATGATTTCAAGCATACACTTGTTACTGATTTAAGAGGAGTTATCTTAGTAGAAAAACAACATTTTGAATGGTATAAAGTTGATGGTTTTACTTCTTACAATAGGAAGAGATATATAAAACTTTTCAATACAGGCTATCCAGAAATGGATAAAGCAGCAACTTTTTATATTTTACTCGATGAATTTCCCCATTATTTTAGAAGAATTTCATGCCTAACTTGGGAGGATTCAAGAAATTGTTCAACCCCTGAAACAACTATTAATGATATACAAATAGTGAAGCAGGGAATATTTTTGAAGTACAATTTTTTGAACGGCGACATAAATATCTTAATCAAAGGACTTGTCTTTTTTTACTAACCTCAGCTGAAAAATTAACTCAAAAAGACTATTCAGTAAGATTTGCATCCATCAATAAGACAAGAGAGAAAATTTATGTTCCACTTATGAGAGGAACTAGCATTGATAATAAAGAGATTGTAGTTAAACTAAGTGGATGCCTTATTAGCAAGCATAAAGGTTATAATAATTAGGTTTTTTAATAGAATAATTTGATTTAAAAGCTTCTAATAATTACTTTAGATTTAGTATTTTGTAAAAATCTTACTTTGTCTAAAATTAGCATCAAAAAATTTAAAATTCCAACAAACTTCCTCATATGCATTATAACTATTCATATAATAAATCATACACCTTTAAATTTTAAGCCTAAAATACATGCCTGGTAACAATAAGATATTATTTTCAAACTGTAAAAGCCCTTAAAAGTTATAAATTCACAGCTTCTATTTATTCTATAATTACTAAAATATTCATAAAATGTTTTTCTAAGCTTTCAAATCACTATATAACTAGATTTTTACATATAAAAACTTTAAAAAGTTTAAGTTATAATGTATTGGATATAAATGTCTTGGCTTCTGTTGCTGATTCAGCTATGTTTAGGTGATTTGGAATTTTTAAGCCCACAAGAACTTATAGATAAAAAACCTTTTGTAGGCATCGTAAATTTTGGAAATCCATCGTTTCTAAACACATATGCAAAGCTTATCAATGCAAAACTTAATAACTGTGAAGTTATTGGGTCATTTAATACAGATGAATTTGCCTTAGTCTCTTATTCAAATATTTGCGATCTTATGTACATGGCAGAAACAGCACAGGATTCAGGAGCTTCAGGAATTATCATCGTTATAGGAAATGAAATAATAGGTAACAATAATATTTATGCTCCAAAACTAACAAAAAGTGCATCTATCGGCATACCTGTTATTTTAGTATCAAAATCTACAGGTGAGTACATAAAAGAAAATTCTAATAAAGAAATTATAATCAAATACAGATACAATACATTTCCCCAAAGTACTAATCCTTTAATCAATGCAATCTTCACATCAAACTATACTTTAGATCTTCCTTTTGTCCGTTCATTAAAAGATCTTGTAAATAATCGAGATGTATATTTAAGACAAAGTGATATTTCTTTAACAATTTCTTCACTTGAATATGATACTTATAATCCTACAGATTGCATTTATTTTACAAATACTAGTTTTGTTTGTCTTCCATCAACTGAATCAGTAACAGGAAGCGAAAAGCTTCAAAACTCAGCTATGATCCTTAACTACTTTTATTCTCTGAAAAATAGTTCTGAAATTGATACTTTTTTTGAATATCTTATTGAATTGTATAATGCATGTCTTAATAATTATACAATTGATTGTAATAAAAATGTTTTAAAAAATTATGCAATACCAAAAGAAGATCCTGATTTTCTTATAAATAATTTCAAATATCCGAGTATTATTGCAAGATATGAAATTGCAAAAATTGATGTGTTTTGGAGTGATTATATTAAAGATGCTTATTGCTTTTCAAGGCTTAATAGAGGAACTATGTGTGAATTTTATTATGGAACTTGTACTTATTTGATGTTGGTTGATGGCTCTTGCTCATCTGAATGCAATAATGCTGTTGGACATTATGATAATTTAGATTGTGTAAAAGATAATGAATGCTATTATTTTCTTTTAAATAACGACCAATGTGAAAGTTACTGTCCAAATGATCCAGATTGTGATAAAGAAGATAGTGAAGATGACTTGCTTTTGGTAAAAATTCTTGTACCGATATTTTGTTTTTTGATTTGTATGTAAGTGATATGCAGAATTCTATTAATAGTCCTTTTTAAAAAAAAATTTTTTATTAGAAAAGCTCTGATTATTGAAAATAAGGAATGGTATACCATTTTGGATTCAGAAACAGAGAAAGAGGAAAGAGTGTTAGTTGAAAAACTTTGCAGAGGTTGTGATCAACAAATGAATAAAGATGAAGGTTTAGCTTATTTGAATGAATGCAAGCATGTTTTTCACTTGAGCTGCGTAAAAAAAATAGATCCAATTAGAAGGGAATGCCAAAATTGCAAAATTGAAAAAAATGAAAAAATTGAAAAAATTGAAAAAACTGAGAATAATGAAAAAAATGAGAATAATGAAAAAAATAAGAATAATGAGAATAATGAGAATAATGAAGATAATGAAATAATTCTTAGTAACTCACAGATTGCAGGCAATTGATTGGAAAGTAATAGGGTTTAATAAAAGTAGTTTATTTGATTTTACCTCAACTTTTATTATTTTTTCTTGAAAGAGTGATATCTAAATATCAATTTTATTTTCAATAAACTTTAAATAAATTAAGTAAATTTTCTCATGAACAATAATAGTTTTATAACAAGTTTGCAAAATATAATAATTATTATAAAATGTGTCTGCAGATATTGAGATAGTTGAAATTTTACACTTTATGAAATTAATCTTTTTACTAGACAATTTTTTATATTATTTCAGAGCGACTTCCAAAGGTCTCCCTTCAAGTGTTTTAATCTAAAAGAAGGAAATACACTTATATATTTTTTATTCCAAGACAAACCTTATCATATAATCTTTCACTATCCCAACAGCCTTATCCTATTCAACAACTTCTCTCTAAAAAAAAATTAATTAATATTTGACTATTTATCTAATAATTCCACACAAATTATAATCTAATAATTTATACACTTAAAATTATCCAACATATTTATTTAGCTTCTTTCTAATACAATTATTTCTTCTTCACTTAACACATCTCCTCTATCTCTTATCAAAGCTAAAGCCTGAAACCATTGAGAACACTCTTCTTTAAAATTTTGAAACTTTTCTACAAAGTTCTGAGCTAATTCTTTATCTTTCCAAAATCTTACCGAATCTTCAGTTAATAAACTAAACATATATTGTAATTCAGGAGGGTATTCATAAATTATCATTTCTGAAGATTCTTGTTCAAGTTCATTAATATAAGAAGTATATCTTTGTTGGAAAAAAGGGAAAAAGAATTCAGAAAGTGAGTTTTTAACATAATTATAAGAGTGTTTTAAACTTGTGACAATTTGTTTGTATATAATATTTGATGGAAGGAAATGAAATTTCAGATAATTTTTTAATAGTTGGACTATAGTTAATGAATCAATAACTTGATATGATTTTATTAATGTGAATGAATAAGAACAGATACGTAAAAGTATAACTTGAAGATATTCTTCTGCTAATTCATAAGAGTTTTCACGCATTATTACACAGTGAATAGTTGATAAAGCTTCTTCCCATTGTTTTTCTTTAAGTTTTTGTAAAGAGTAAATTATTGCTTTTACTGTGCGGATTTTGCTTAAAAGTTCAATACTTGATGAGTAGTCTAGTTTTAAAGATGATCTTGGAAGACCTGCTTTTTCAAAAATGTTTCTGCGAAGGTTTTCGTTTATGTTGTTGTAGTCTTGTTGAAGGATTTCCCAGCAACAGTAATTGAGAAGGTGCAGTTTTGCTATGTTGAGGCTATTGGATTGGGTCATGATAAATAAACTGGAGCAGGAAATTTCGAAGCTTAGCTTTTGTTCGGGGCTAAGCTTTTGGTAGATACTGTAGTTGTTTTGGAGCTCTTCTAGCTCGAGGAAGTAAGTTTTTTCTAGTACTTCAGCTGGAGAAAAATCAACAACTTTTATTGTTGGAATCTGAAATGCTGATATTGAAAAAGTGTCTAAACCAAGTCTGAGATTACAGTTGTTTATGTCTCTAACAGTAGGATATTGAATTAATAGCATTTTTTTTAGCATGTTAGAACTTGTCACAGCCCTATCAACAAATTTTTTATCTTTAGACTGTTTTCTTATTATATCCATATCTTTATCATAGTTTTCATAATGTTTTACATGCACTTCAGCTTCACTAAAACAAGAGTTCAAGAATTCTTCCTTATCTCGAAATTTGTTTTCCAGCATTTCCAAGCTTTCTTTTCTCTTAGCTTCAACTTGTTTAATAAAATAATCATAAGTCGTATTTATTTCACTTTTAAGCTTGTTTCTGCATGAATTTAATTCTCTTAATTCCTTCTTAATCCTTTCACATGATCTTACAGCAGTATCTAATCCATCTTCTATTTTATTGCCAACTTTTTTAATATTATTTTCAATCTCATTTAATATAACAGGATGATCAGCATCATAAACATCATGTCCTGAATGTGATCTTATGCATTTATAGCAACAATTACTTGAGCAAGTTTTACAAATCATAGTTATAGGTTGTGAGTGGATAATACAATTTTCTCTTGAAGGTATCCCACTTCTATGTAAATTTAGAATCTGTAAAATCGCATAATTCACTGTTAATTGTTTAGAATTTTTTGTTTCAATTTTTCTGTCTATTGGACATTTTATTGATAAACACCCTGAGTTCATACGTAAAATACATTCTTTGCATAAGGTATGTCCACAAGTTAAGATTAAAGGTAGTTTTTCAAATGAGTTGTAATGCTCTAAGCAGACTATGCATTCAATAACACTTTCCATTTATATATTGTATTAGATTTTAAATGAGTTTATAAGTATTATTGAAATGNTAGATTTTAAATGAGTTTATAAGTATTATTGAAATGATTTTTAATAATTACAGTAGGGATTTATGCTTTTGAAGAAAAGATGGGTTTTATGATAGAAAAGCACGGGTTTTTATTTGGTAAGAAATAATTTTTTAATGGTTTGATGATTGTGAGGATTATTTTTTTTTAGTTTAGGCGATTATTGAGAATCGAGATATGAGGAGTTATAAGAAGGAGATATTCTTGTGGTTTGAGAAAATATTAATTTGGAAGTAGATTTGGTGTTAAGATGAATAATAACTCTTATAGAAAGTGTTATAAGTCTTTGATTAAAATTTACCTAAATCACTGAGTAATTTTATATAAAATGAAAAAGTTATTAGTTTATAGAGATTATTGATTATGTTTAATATAAGTATCTAACCTTATGTATTGTTTATCTGTAATTTATATAATCATCATGGAAGAAGATGAAGAAATTAACAGAGATGATTTTGTCACACCTTTTGGTCGTAGTTTAGGATCTTATCAAGGTGTTCAAGGTAGATCAAATGGGAATGATAGATTTTACTCAGGTAAGCAGAACTTTGTCAACAACGTATACACTGGGGTGAAGTATCAATGTGTTGAATATGCTCGTAGATGGCTTCTAAGCAAAGGACTTGAGTTCCATAGTGTACCATTA